>PVKM010039322.1:0-13800 GCA_004027735.1 Carollia perspicillata | reverse complement strand
TACTTTAATCTGCAGCCCATAGTGCAATGCTGTCAATTACCCCAGTAATGTTCTTTATAGGAGGTCTCCTCCCCAGTCTAGGATGGCTTGCTGTGTTTAGCTGCCATGTCTCTCTAGATTTCTTTTTTTAATATGCAAGATTACTCAGTCTTCCTTTGTCTTTTATGACATTGGTATTTCCAAAGAGTACAGGACATTATTTTATTGAATGTTTCTCAATTTGTAGTTATCCAATGTTTCCTCATGATTAGACATAGAGTATGCATTTTTGGCTGAAACACCACGGTAGTGATAATGTATTCTCAGGAAATTGCTCCTTATTGTTAACATTATTCTGATCATTTGGTTAAGGAGTTGCCTACTATATTTACTTTATTCCTTTTGAAATTAATAAGTAATCTGTAGAGAAATACTGTGATGTTGTAAAATATCTTGCTTATAATCAAACCTCCCCCCTTAGAAGATACTTGCTTGAATCACTTTTTACTGTAATAGTTGAAAATGGTGATTTTCTGACTTCATTGTTCCTTCATTCTTTCTATTGTCATTAAAACCCTTTTACCGAAAGGAAGACTTTCTCTTCTCTCTTATCCAACAACACCTATTTATTACTTCACAGTTCTCTAGGCTAGAAGTCTGGGCACAGAGCAGCTGGGTTCTCTGCTCAGTCTCCCAAGGTTGAAATCAAGTTGTCACCTGTGCTGGTTCTCACCTTGAGCTTGCACTCCTGTTTTAAGCTCACTCAGGTTGTTGGCTGAATTCAGTTGCACATAGCTGTAAGACTGAGATCTCTCCTTTCTGGCTGGTTGTCAATGGGGGGTTGTTTTAAGCTCCCCACAGAAAGCACCTGCTGTTCCCTGCCATATGGCCCTCTGCATGGCAGTGTGTTCCTGCCAGGCCATCAGAAGAATCTTGCTTATCTGCTCTGATGAAGTTTTATATAGTGCAACACAATGTGAAAGTCATCTCCCATCATCTTGGCAATGTAACCTAATTCCTAAAATATTCAAGGGGAGGGATTTTTACAGTGTTTATACACCAGGAGGCAGGAATCATGCAGGCCACCTTGGTGTGACCAGAGGTGGACCTGAAATCTGACCCCTAAGTACTCTGTGATCTACGGATTCTCGACTTCCCTCAGGAAAGAATTCAAAAATCAAGTCCAAGTGAAAGCAAAAGCAAGTTTTATTTAGGTTAAAGGAGAGAGGCCAAGATGCAGGTTTCTGGAAACAGGATAAGGGGGTGAGAGCCTGGGACAGCCGCCACTGCCCACTGCTCCCCTGGTTGCAGGTCTCACTGGGCACCCCCGTGGATGAAGTGAAAGTACACGTTTGAATGGATGCAGGCCGACTCACAAGTGAGTTGCACATCGTGGTCAGTTAGTCCTTGGGATTCTGTGTGTTTCCAGAGACGGGTTGTTCCTGAACTTTGTGGTGCCAAATTCTGGCTCCACTTTCTGGTTAAGAGGGCGTCTTACTCCTAATATGGTATGTTCCAGAAGGGTCATGGTGTTTGTCCCCCTTAGCCTTATACTTTAATTTTCAATTCTCATTATAACGATGGTATAATGAGCTGTAGGGTTGTTTTCCAGTCCATTTTCCCTCCATTATGGATTGATCTGGTTTCAGCCACTTCTTATTGTTAACCTCCGTGACCACCGCAGGAATTTCCGGCCACAGACTGTTTCCCTTTGATCGTGCGTGGAGGTGGGGGGAACGTCCATTCCGATGGGCTCATTCTGCTTGTCAGGAGATCTCCCTAACTTTTTTCTATCCTGCTTCATTAGAGTTCTGCTTATCAGAGTATTTATTAAAGGTACATTGGTCAAAAGTAACTTGAATAGGTTCTATTTTCACCAATACCTCTTTCAGTCTGGTTATATTGTTCACTCGAAATTCAGTGGGTTCATTTACTTCTGTTTGCATTCATTTTTAGGGCTTTTCCCCCATTTTTGTTGAGTTTTTTAAAAACAAAGCATATGTATAATATTAGCATGCTTCCACAAGTTAAAATTATGCAAAACTATATACTTAAAGAAGGGTTATTTACTACTCTTTCCAACCCCTAACAGGCAACCAATTTTATTTAGTATGCAGTTTATCCTTCCTGTTTGTTTTGCAAAATAAATTTTATAAAAATATAAATGAAGGATGTTTTCTTATTTCCTCATTTCTTATAACAGACTTAGTATATTATCGATACTTAACATACCCGAGAAATCCATGTTAGTTCACAGAGATACTCCTCTTTTTAAAAACAAACATCTGTAAGATACCACATTATATATTCGTAGCATGGTTTATTTAACCAATTTCCTATGCTTAAGCATTTAGTTGGTTTGCAATATTTTGCAATTACAAATAATGTTGCCAGGAATGACCTTTTGCATATATACTTTCATATTCTTGGAGGTGCACCTTCAGGGTCAGTTCCTAGGAGTGAGGTTGCTGAGTCAAAGAATAAAAGCATATGTATTGGAGTATTGTTAGATACTGTGATATCCTCCTCAGGGTGTTTTCTGGCACCAACAACCAATTTTCTGATTCTCCAGACATCAACTGAGTGTCCAACAATTCATTTCAATTCTGACACTAACTACCCTCAGTTAGAATAGACCCCACAGGTTAAGGACTCAGTGTATAAGACTTCTGTCATTTCCAAAGCTAGTTGCATGTCCTGGGCCACTCTCTGACCTACTGGCTATAAACAGGGCATTCCCATGACCCCCTTCTTGGGTTTGATAATACGGCAGACTGTCTCACAAATCTAGGGAAGCACTTTATTTACATCTACCAGTCTATCATAACGGATACAACTCAGTAACAACCATAGAGAAGGGATGTGTAGGGTGAGATATGGCGGGGATGGGTGCAAAGCTTCCAAGCCCTTCCCGGCATCACCCTTTCAGCACCTCAGTGTATTTACCAACCCAGAAGCTCATGAAATCTCCCTGTTCAAGAGTTTTTAATGGCCCTTAATATGCAGGCCCACCTCCTGCCCCTCCCCAGAAGTTAGGATTAGGGCTGAAAGGTCCCACCTTCTAATCACTTGGGCTTTCTGGTGACCAGCTCCATTCTGAAACCACTTAGGGATCCCAACCTAAGTCATCTCATTAGCATAAACTCAGGTGTGTTATAAATGGTCTTGTTATAAATAACTAAACATACTCCAATCACTCAAGAAATTATACAGGTGTTAGGAGCACTGTGCCAGGAAACCGGAGACAAAGACCAAATACATTTGTTATTATACCACACCTTTCCATAGGGATTGTACCATTTTGCATTTCCACCAACATTCCAGGAGAGTGCCCAATGTCTTCTCAGCATTGTTAAGCTCTTACATTTTAGCTGATCTGAATATCTATCTATATCTATATCTATCTATCTATATCTATATCTCTCTCTGTATATATCTCATGTCTATTTTTTCCTGTAGGATTTTTGGCTTTCATTTTTACTTCAATCTTTACAAGTTTTTTATATACTAGGGAAATTCATATTGTATCTGTGATATATACTGCAAATGTTTATTTTCAATTTGTTGTCTTTTGACTTTGTTGATAGCAACTTTGGGGAGTTTTTGGCCATGAAACAGGTTTTAATTTTCATGTAGTCAAGTTTATCAAAACATTTTAATTGCACCTGAATTCTAACTCATATTTAGATAGCTGTTCCTGCTTCCCATGTAAGTGACAGAGAAAATTGTTCATATTTTCTAGCATTCTGTAGATCACTTTCTTAACATTTAGATGTCTGATTTATTTACAGTTTATTCTTGCATGTAATAATGAGTTGGCCATATTTTATCTTTAAAAGAATTTTCAATGACATGGTAATAATAATAGTAATGATAACTCAAAAAAAGGAAGATACAAAATTGTATGGTTAATTTGATGCCTACATGTATACATAGAATACATATTAGAAGGAAATGCATCAAAATGTTATCTGTTTACATCTAGTTGTAGCATTATGGAGAATTTAAAAAAATATTTTCAATATGCTGTTCATGTTTTTTGTAAATAGTGTGTATTATTGTATACCCAGAAAGAAAAATAGCACATGATCTTTTTTAAAAAATTGGCCTATTTTATTTTTTTGTAATCTGAAAGAAAAAAAACTTAGAAAATACATATCTGATTGAAGCAAAGAAGAAAGAATAGAATGAGTACATACTTCTCCCTCTTATCTTTATCCCTCTTGGCCTCTCCACACGTTTTTTCTTTCACATTTCCTCACTGCCTGTGTCTTACATAGCAGGAAAATGCATGCAGAAAATAAGCAAGCCTTCCACAGCATGTTATTTTATTGCTGCAAAAGCTACTTGGGGTTAATTCTTTCATAAAACACCACTGCGGGTTATGACAAGAACTCAAAGAGACCACAATGCTAATGGATCATGTAAGCCTCTAGCTTACAGAACACCCCACCCCCCTTAACTAACAGTCTAGAAACCAGCAACAGGGTAACCTATTACAAGGCTTTCTCTGTGTTATCCTGGAGGGTATAAAACTTCAGGTCCTTCATTTTAGCAGTTGAGTGGTCAGAGGAGAATTATTGCTTCCTTTATTTTATGGCTTTAGTGATATGCAGCTTGTCCCCAGGATGTGCAATAGAAAAATCAATGCCAGATGGCTCAGTAGGAGACAGGTCTAATGGTTCTGTGTTATTCTCAGGCTCTCCAAGAGGAAAGCTATGCAGTGGGGGTACTCAGGATTATCACTTCCAGTGGTTAATAATAACATGTGTTGAGTGTTCGCAGTATGCTGAGGTCTGCTTTACATGCATTGTCTAGTGAAAGCATCACAGCAACCTTGCAAGGTATGCACTGTTATCATGTCACATATATTACACATATCACAGGTGTGGATAAATGACTTTCCCTAAATCAGACAATCTGGAGGCAGCAGAACAGGAACCTGAACCCATGCCTGCTCAGCTCCAAAGTCTGACGCCACTGGGTGAGGTGCCAGTACAAAGAAATAGCTTAACATATCTCAATATGTCAGTGAAACCTATGACGCCTCCAGGTGTGACAATGCCTCCTTTGAAGAAATTTTCTAGCAGCCTTTCTCAATACACGTTTCATAAGGAAATTAACCTCTACCAAAGAATGACTTGAATATTACATTCTCACTTCTTTAAGGGTGATAATGCACAACAATAACATTCTAGATGCAAAGAAGGGAAGCTAATTCATTACATACAATGCATGCCTTAGGGCACTAGGGCTTTCTCTCTCTCTGTCTCATTACAAGTGTACAAGGGCTATACTGTAATTATCAGCTGAATTCCCCCCAGTTCCATTAACAATGCCTGCAGGAAGACTTACTCAGGGCTTTAGACTGATGATAAAAGGATAAATGCTATATTGAATATTGTTACCCCACTACCAATCTAAGCTATCATTTATAACACAGTAGACTACAAGTAATATTGGAATGCTTCTAGCATTTTCTCTAATCTTTTCTTGATTAGGGACAGATGAATTCTGAGCTGGGAGGGCCAGAGGGAGAGCACTCTCCTGCCCAGAGCCTCTCCTCTATTTGCCTTATTCTTCCTTTGCTTGGTGACCCTCTTCTGAGCTCCCCACTCCCCACTTGAGTGCTATTTACCCACTCGCACTGTGTTAATGCAACTGCTCAGAGTGCAAACTTTAATTATAAAATCTTTATCAATACTATTTATGCCTCTAACCACTGTTGCTTCTACAGTAATTTGCTATTCATGAAATGAGTGCGCTTGAAGTATATTTGTTTCATTGGTACTTCTTCTTTAAGTACCAAATAACCAGAATTTCCTTTTCTTTTTCTCTCTCTCTTTCTCAGTGTCCTCCAAACTTATTTTTTTTCCTCAAATGGGATTAATGTCTAAGTTAAGTATTAGCTGAAAAAGTCTTTCCCTTTGATACTGATGTCCCCATAACTTAATGAGCCTCATGGTTCCTGGCTAGATATGACAATTTGGTTGCTTCGTGCTAGTTGTCATTTAAGCAAAACCAGTGTCATTAGCTATCAGTGATTGTTTGGTGCTTCAGAAATTATCCTCATGCTAGATGGTTCAGTGCCAATAAACATCTTTTTTCAAACAAAAATGAAAGGTTTCATTAATGTTTATCTTTCCGTGAAAAGAAAAAAAAGCATGACATTATTTTTTTTAAATCAGATTTATAGGTTTATTTTTTTACATTCAATATTATTTTGTATTAGTCTCAGATATACAGCATAGTGGTTAGACCATCCCATACTTTACAGAGTTGTGTTGACCCCCGTCCCCACAATATTTCAACTACCCACCTGGCCCCATACATAATTATTAGGATATTATTATTATTTTTCCTGTACTATATTTTATATCTCTGTAGCTATTCTGTAACTAGACATTTGCATTTCTTAAAAGCATAACATTCTTGAAGCATTTTCAAGGAAGTTTACTTGAAGATTGCAACTTGGATTGAGTGGTCTAAATACCAGCAACATCGATGACAACATGAGAAAATTCTCTTGCCCTTCACTCTTGAATACCTGATTTAGTAGAACAATGCCAGACTTCTCGAACTCTTCCTTTGATTCACCCTCCCTTAGCCCTCCAGGCAGAGGAGGATGTCGATGAAGATTATGGGGTTTAGGGTAAGGAAAACATAAGCACAGCTTCCTCGTTCCTATCTATCATGTGGTGCCAGCAGGTCCGGAGAGCAAGGGATGACTTAGCACAGTACCTGCACAAAGACATACCAATAATCATTTTAATTATAGTCATAATTGGCATTTCTTGAGTGCTCAGTAAGTGCCAGATGTTACACCAATAACGTCTATAGTTTGCCCCATTGGCTGCTCACTGAGAGCAACGGCAAAAGGAGGGCAGGCCGGTCGTGCCCTTGAAGAGTCACCGCAGGGGCGGCCTTGCAGAACGCCTCACGCCCACTTCATTCAGTTGCAGCAGAGTCAAAATCGCAACGCCCAAAAAGAGAGCCTGCA
Source organism: Carollia perspicillata (assembly GCA_004027735.1). Classification (NCBI taxonomy): domain Eukaryota; kingdom Metazoa; phylum Chordata; class Mammalia; order Chiroptera; family Phyllostomidae; genus Carollia; species Carollia perspicillata. The sequence continues at coordinate 6,821 of PVKM010039322.1, read as the reverse complement.
CTAGCACTCCCCAATCTTCATCAGCAACCGTTTGACATGAGGAGATCCAGAAGTTTACTGGTGCCCTTAATAAGAGGAAGGATGTCACCTGGGGTAAAGAGATATGATGTGACTTTTTTGCACATCTGAGATGTAGTGTCTACATTATCAACTCCGATATACAAATAATATTTGGTGAGAATAATATTGTGTATAATAACAAAATAAACAAACTTCTACGTATACTGATCAAAATAAAAGTGATAAAACAGCAATAGTAGAGATTTTATATGAACAATTTTTAAATAATTAAGCATTATAAGTAATTTTATGCCAATAAATTTGAAAATTTCAAAAGAATAAGCAATTTTCTAGAAAAAATTACCAAATTATTCTTTGAAAATATCGGAATTGTTCCTACTCTGATTGTTTAATTTCTGTTTCCTGTACTTGGAATATTCCTCACCCAGTTTGCTGCATAGCTAGGTCCTCTCACTTTCTAGAGGCCTTTCCTCAAATTTACACTTTTGTGAAAATTTCCCTGGACACAACTTAAAGCCCAGTGCTTCTCACAGACTGCATATCCCTTTTCTATCTTTGTCCTTTGTTTAATAGTAATCACTGTCTAATATACTACATACTACTTATTAATCCTGCTGTTGAGAGATTCCTTAAATGCAATCTGTAAGGCCGAGAATTTTTTTTAACTTATTTTGCTTACTGTTATACTTCGATTGCCTAATTGTCCGGCATGCAGGAAATACTCAGTGAATATTTGTTAAGTGAATGATATAATTAATTGATTTAAAGGTCCCCAAGTTGCCACATTGTGTGTATATATAGTGACCAAATAAATTAAGTACAGGGAGGCAAGAATGGCTGCACATTGGAAAAACAACTGTCAATGTGGGACCAGCTGAATGTCCACTGATGGCTGAATGGATAAATCAAAGGTGGTTTATACCTATACTGGGATATTATTTGACCTTTAAAAAGAACGAAATCCTGAATTTGCAGCAACATGGGTGGACCTGAAGAACATTTTGTTAAATGAAATAAACCATTCATAGAAAGACAAAAAAAATCCTATCAAATTAAATCACTGCATTTACTGCGGAGATTGACAGAGCAAATGCCATATGTTTCTTTCGATAATGTAGAAAAAAATCAAAAAGTGTGCAAAGACAGCAACTTCTGCCTAATTAAGTGAAAAACTAACAATAGAAGCATGTCTAGTAAAATAAGAAATATGACCGGAATGCCTGAAGTTATCCCACTGTTCAGTATTGAACTAAGGTTCCCAACCAAAGGAGTAACCCGAGAAAATAAAGGTATCAGAATTGGAAAGAAAGAGGCAAACTTTTCATCTGTAGACTATATAATCACCTTCCTAGAAAATTTGAAAGAACCTTCAGATAACATGTAAAATTAAAGAATTCAGAAGATTATCCAATCTAAGGTGGACAGACAAACACACACACAATACCATACTTAAACACTAGCAATAACAATTAGAAAATGTAATAACAAAATTTTTAATTGGACAAGACATTTATGAAGGCTATTACAGAACCAAGTTAAAGAACATAAAATAAACATAGTACAATAACAAAAATATAATTGGAGTACATAAGCCAGATGATAGATGATGCTGACTTTTGGAAAGAGGAAAATGGGCCTGGTGAAGAAAATGTAAATTTTAATGCTTTACCAAAAAAAAAAAAAGAAAGAAAGAAAAAGAAACCTGAAGGGAATGAAAGTTGATATTTGTCCATATTGGTGGTGCATATTTATCATAGGTATTTATTACATTTTCTATATTTTGGTCTCCCTCTGCCCAATATAAATAAACATAAGGGAGCTCATTAATCTGAAAAAAAACAATCAGGAAAGATATTAAGAAAAATTCTTTATTGATGACTGAATCCATTACAATCTAGTGTGCGTGGCCATTTACAAATGTTTTTGAAATACTACAATCTCCTTAAATACCCTTGTCCTGGGCCTTCCAGGCATGGTTCAGTTCCTAGGCTTCACAAGCACTGGAGACAAGACGACCTAAACTGCTGCAGTGACTCCAGGGCTTTATTCTATAGATTTGAAAAGTCCGTTCTCAAGTAGGCTTTTTGCAGAACCTACCCCCTGGTCTTTGAAGCTACAAGTGGAGTAGGAGGATTAAGTAGCAGAGCAGGACTTGGCATGCCTGGATATGTAGGAAGAACTTCCACAGCTTGCATTCTTCCATTTTCTGCCTTTGTGGACCTGTTTGGCAAGCAACCTATGCCCAAATATTAAAGGAAAGCTTTTATTGGAAATGACTCAAAATTCAATGGCACAGTGAGGTCGTCTTACATGCTTTCAGAATCTTGAGTTCGTCCTTCCTTTTGAATTATGGAAAATTTTAGTGCAGGTACTTTACACAAGAGAGATTTTGGGGGGCCTAGTTTTATTTTATCTAATTGTCCCAGAGTTTATGCACCACTCCGAATATGCTTTATAAGTTAATTTATATGTTAATAACAACCACCCACAGGGCAAAATTATTATATAAATCATTAATTTGGTCTGTCTGCCTCTTCTCTTTTTTTTGGACAATTACTTCTTCTAAATGATACCAGTCAATCAGACAACTGTACTTACTTTGTACTCTCTGACAGAGGTCTGGGAGAGAGCTAGTAGCCAAAAGTTCCTTATCTGTGGCTATAATGAAGACTGTCCTTTGGAAATGTCTTGAGACAAATGTTCCATTTAAACAATGAGAAAATTACAGGGTCTCTTCATCAGAGCAGTATCAATGTTTTGACCTACGATGCAAGCAATTTGGTTTATTGTTCACTGATCCACTTTGCAAACACTCTCAGCATGAAACTGCTTCTGGAAGTCTGATTGTGGAATTCGGGTAAACTCATATGTGACCACAAAGGAAAATCATTCCGAACAGGCATCAGAGTGGGGAGGAGAGTACACTCAGAGTGTTTTCCCCTAACCCTTTTCTGAAGGGTTTAGCTCTGAAACAGAGCCACTGTTTAGTAAAACTGTGAGACAGACAAACACATCTAAGTTCAGTGTCCTTCTACCTCTTTTATGGGCCCTGGACCTCTCCCCTCTTTTTTTTTGCAATCCACATTCCCATGATATCCAGCATGGCCTTCCATAGTGTCCTACGTAGACTTGGACAATGCCCAGGGCTTCGAAATACTTCCTATCTCCCCCTACATCAAAATTGTATTGCTGTAGTGCTATGCTCTGAGGTGATAGCTTTGCAATAAAGCAATTCCCCACTGAAGTGTGAAGGGTTGGGGATGACTGTCAGTGGGCCCGACTCTATCCGGGCCTGCCTGTGTAAGATCTGTCCAGAGCTCCTTTGTCTGCTCCGTGGGCTCTGCTCTTATACTGCACTTTCCCTGGCAATCGGGTCAATCCAGGGACCTGAGAGTTTGCAGTTACCCAAGCAAACTCAGGGTGCCGAACTCAGAGTGAAGAACCAATTCTATCAAACCTAGTGCGACGGCTACTCTGACTAACACACCTGGAAAATGGGTGCATGTGTCTGTGAGAGTGCCGAAGGACTAACTAAATTCTGTGTGTTTGATTTCACCAATCCCTTGGGAATCTCTCAAAGGGGAAACTGAGTGTAGCATCATCCACCTCTTAGATCCAAAAGTTGTCTTCCCAGAACAAAGCAAAAAGTACCCAAGAACGAGCCATGTTGACTTTGTCTTCCTGATTATTTTAGAGGACATAGCAGTAGTAAAAACATCACAGATGAACTATAATATTGGAAAAATACTTTCTGTGGCTCAGGGCCCTGAGAGCACTCCGACTGTCATAACAATTCCATAAAGTCCATCAGACCTTCGGCGAGGATTACCTTGGAATTTGGGGGAGGAAGGCACAGCCCCAGCACTGACGGCCCCAGGAAGCCATTCCTTTGCAAATAACATCACACAAACCATTCTGATGTTTTGTAAGCAGATAACAATCAGAAAGCATATGGAAAACATTTTTTAAAGCAGATATTGGAGATGAGATGAAATGGTTCTTGTTAAAATTTAAAGCATAGGGAGCAGGTATCTCCCTAAAATTCAGAGTAAAGTCTGAATACCTAAAGTCTATTTGAGCTCTTTTTAAAAGCTTTAAAGACTTTAGATTCTATCTTTGAGAACTAGATCCAAAGTAAATCCAGCAGGAGGATTATAGGGTAGATACACAGATGTTTGAAATGAGGCTTTTCTTTTTGTCCTTAGCATAACTATGTACCTAAAGAAGATTGACCAGTAAAGTACATGGATTTGACCTTACTATTGAAGCTATCTGTGGAATATTTTAGTTACCTTCTGTAGTGTGTGTGTGTGTGTGTGTGTGTGTGTGTGTGTGTTAAAACTAATGTAGTGTGAAGTAATTGAGAATCTTCAAGAGTTTAAGTAACTTTATTTCCCTCCATTAGAAAGTCACCATCACCCAGTTCCCACTGCAGACTTTCATTCTGTGATGTGAGGAAACAAACATATAACAAATAACCATTAGGGATCAATAGTCTATGTTTTCCACCACTCCTTCTGAGAAAAGAGAATAGAGACTACAAATATAAGAGAGTTAGGTGAGAGCCTCAAGTTATCTTGGGAAGTTTTCTTAACTGAATAAACTATTGATCTATATTTGTGTCCCCACAAATTTCTTTCTTTAATAGCTGTTCTTAACTTGTGGAGAAAACTAAGATGAACTAGCAAAAAGGTCTCACATCATTGAGATGTACGGTTGACTTTAGCCGTTACCAGTTCAAGGGGCTTAAAAACTGTCATTGAGACTCAGTCTGTCTTTCCAATTTACTGCTCTGTTTTTCTTTTTGTTGGTTTTGCCCTCAGGCAAAGTTTCCCTTAATGATACCCAGATGGCTACCAACAGCTCCAAACTGACACCTACCAGTACAACCACTCCAAAGGAAAAAAACAATTCTATTTATCAACTGTCCCTGTCAAATTGCGGGATTGGGTCTCATGAAGCCATCATGAATATACTGAGCATAGTGATTCAATCCATCACTATCTTCACCAGGGAATTACCACAGTGACCGAGGGTGTGATGTACATGGAATGGCTTTTTCCTGTAACTGAAAAGTGGAGTGCTGATCCCTGTCATGTGGCCGTGCACAGCTAGCTACTCATGTGTTGAATCTGGGGGTTCAGACAGTACACTCAACAAGGCCGCAACATTCCGAGACTTGGAAGGACAAAATGTTGGAGTGTACACTTGACTTCAAGGCCCTCAAGGAGGTTCCTCCAAGAATGTGACAATTTCCAGTTGAGCTAGAAATGGAGAGAAGCACCCACATTTTTGCTCAAAAGGTTTTTCTGCCTAATATCCAAATGAATGACACTCTAGTAATCTGGAGATGTACAAGACTGGAAAATATAAATTCTCTGTTCTATCCTACGGTTAATGTCAGAACAACTATGGAGGAAAAAACAACTGGGAAACAATTTTGGGGAAAATACTGATTTCCCAGGATCCTCCTAAACATCTAATGTATATTTAAGTTTTTGATGAAGTAAAAAATATGGTTGAGAATTGGAAAATACTGTGTACCATGACAACAGCTCCCCAAAGATGTCCCCAAAACCTGTGAGTGAGTTTCCTTACACGGCAATGGGAACTTTGCAAGTGTGATTAAATCCTTGACCTTGGAATGAGATTATTTTGGATTATCCAGGTGGGTTCAATGTAGTCACTAGAGGGAGCCAGGTGGGTCGGAGTGGGAGCAGGAGGTGTGACAACAGAAACAGAGGGTCGGGTGGTGCAGGGTTGTGAGCCAAGGAGTGTGGATGGTCTCCACAAACTGGAAAAAGTAGCAACAAAAATTCTCCCCCAGAGCTTCCAGAAGGAATGCAGTCCTACCAGCCCATTTTACACTTCAGAACTATTGAACTGGAGGGTTATAAATGTGTATTGTTTTAAAACACCAGGTTTGTGGTAATTTTTTGTAGCAGTAATAGGAAGTACACATAACAGAGGCCCATAACACAACTAGGAAGATACTGGTAAATACTAGGAAAAAAGGTAAATAGAAACCCCAGGAAAAACAAAACAAAGTAAAAACTCATGAAAAACATAGTCTAATCATGAGACAAATTAAAATGAAGCTACTGGTTAATAAAAGTGTGACAAAGAGTATACATTTGACCTTAAAGCTAATATCATTTTCCTTTATACAGGCCAGGTGTTAATACTTTGAATCTATAAAGAAGGAAATATAATTTTGGTATAGTAAATTGGCCTGGCATTGAATAAGTTTACTATCTTAATAAAGACTATGTATTACTTTTCAACTTTTAGAGTTAACGTATAGCAAAACACAGAAGACTTTGTTGTGTTTGTAAGATAAAATGCAAATTTCAACATCTTGACAGCAAAACTTTAAAGTTTAGTTGATGGAAGGTAAGACATGGAAACAGAATAAAAAATGTAAAACCATATCTGCATTCACAGCATCATCTTAAAAAATAAGTTAAAAAGGTAGTATTGAGAGTTGATGGAACCAGAAATAGTGAGTTATAAATATGCATTAGTTATAAAGATGTACAGTAGAAGACATAAAAATAATGTAAATATATCAAACGTATGGAGAAGAAAAGATGGAAATAATGTAAATGAGTTAAATTCTAATTTTCTTATCAGTTATAACTCATCAGCCTCAGAGTCTTGATTGCTGTTGGTCCATTTGTGTGTGGAATCAACCCCCAGGCTGGCTGACTGTGAGGCTCACCCTGGACCACAGCAGGCAAGCTGCTGTGTGGGTGCTGACCACACACAGTGGAACCCACCTCAGCAGGGTCTGCTGCCTG
>PVKM010039321.1:0-13807 GCA_004027735.1 Carollia perspicillata | reverse complement strand
CCTGCGCCCTACCCTTGATTATCATTATAATGAAATAACACTGTGGGACTCCCTTCTCCAGTAGCCAATCAAGAAAGTCATGGGAAACCACACATGCGCAGTAGCTTTGAAATCCAACTCCTTGTACCTGCGCAGGAAAAGCCCACCAAAGTCTAGCAGGAGGGGCTTCTGCCCCTATAAAAATAGAATCCCCCAGCCCTCGTGCCTCTCTCCTTTTCTTTCCTCTGCGCAGAGCTGGCCCACTCCCATGTCCTGTGATGTATACTATCACTTAATAAATCTTCCCTCTTTCTTTATGCTATAAACTTTGTGTGTTCGGTTCAATTCTTTGTCCTCGATCACTAAGAACCTGGTTACCTGTGCACACCTGTGCACACCTGTGACAGGGGGACAGTAAAACAGGAAGGGCTTCATATGGAAGAAACAGGGTAGCCGCTCTTAGCTCACTGGGAAGTCAGAGAAGAGGGGGCCTTGGAAACAGGTTTAGAGGATTAGCCTGGGACCAGCGGCCAGCCGCACATTGCCGCGGAGTTCAGGAGACGCGTGCCTGTGAGGAAGTCGGGGAAGAAGAAGGGAGTGGCTTGTGCTGCTCCCTAGAAGGAGATCAAGAGCTGGGTCCTTTGTCCTGAGGCTTTTATCTCTTCCTTGCCTGCAGGAATCTTAGAGGAAGTCTCAAGGGAGGGTTTCAGCAGAATATTCAACATTTTTCTCAGTGTGATCTTTTAGGGTCACCGTCTTTGCTGATTGGCCAGTGACAGGACAGGGGGTCTTTAGTCATTAGAATTTGTTCTGGCTTCACCCACCTGGTTTTGCTGCTCTTCTGGGCCTGGAGCTGAAATACAGTGGAGGCCTAGATGTTATCTCCAGGAAGGAAAGGCCAGGGGAAAAGAGGTTACTCGAGAGTCAAGGTCCTTGTTTTCCCAGTTTTGGCCCCTGCCAGGCCCTGGGAGCTTTTCACCCCGGTGACCACCTCTGTACCTGGCTGTAAATTGCTCTGCCATTTTTGTTCCACTATCTGCTTCAGTTTTCCTATTTCACTTGCCAAGGAATTTTCCTAGCTTCTTACTATCCTGTCTCAGAATGATTCAACAGCAAAATTGGGCTTCTTTAAGTGGTTTTTTCACAGGTGGGCACAGGTAACCAGGTTCTTGGTGATCAGGACAAGGAACTGAACTGAACTCATAAGAGTTTATAGCAGAGAACATGGGAGCAGGCCAACTCTCAGCAGAGACTGACCTCATGGGCTGGAGGGACTCTATTCTTATAGGGTGGATCCTTCCTGGCTAGTTTTGGCGGGTTTTTATTGCACTTGTACAAGTAGTTGTATTACTTTAAAGCTACTGCACCTGTGGTCTCCCATGATTTTCCTTGATTGGCCACCGGAGAAGGGGTTGAACAATGTTACCAAATGGACCTCCTTTCTCCTGGGGTCTCCCTGTACTAGGTTTGGCTTGCCCACCACCAGGGAATTATAGCTCTCCATGTCAGAGACTGGTGAAAAGGAAAGGAATTATTTATTCAAAAATTATACAGACTTAAAGGTAATGACTTAATGTCTTCATTTAAATCCCAAAGTCCCTTAAAACACCCATAAACACGCACAGTCCTTCCTCCCCCCTGTTGCCCAGTCTGGGGTACCGGATCTCAGGAAAAGAAATAGAAGTCCATGGCTCCGGTAGCCCCTGGTTCTTCCCAGTAATTCGTGCTTGGCTGGCAGGCCTCTCTCGGTTCCAAGCACCATCAGCTGTGTTGCCAGGATCTCCAGTTCTTAATCCAAAACCACATGGCGCCTTCTCGTGGCCCACCAGCAAGAGTCCTTTTACCCCTGTTCTTCCCGCAGAATCTCCTGCATTCTTCCTAACTGCTAAGAGAGGGCTCTGCATCATTGCTACATCTGCTTTCTGGCTTCCTAAGCTGCATGGCAAAGCCACGTGATTCTTCTCGTCATGGCTGCCTCGCCTGGATTTAAATCCCAGCGCCATCCTTCCTCTGCATTTTCATTTCTGACTCCTCGCACAATTGGCTACACCTGCCAGCATTCCTGTATTTTTCCAGCCTTTCTGGGCTGCCATACTAAGTCCAGGCAGGTGCGGCCCTGTGGTGTGGTGCCAATCATCTCCAAGCTCTCATGCAGGCACTGTAACCACGGGGAGTTGCCTTCCAGTTACATCCTGGGTGGAAGTCACTCCTGTCACCTTGGCATAAAGCATGGCCACAGCCATTTAAAGTATCTATGAAACTGGTCAAAAGTTATAGATATGTCAAATGGCCGTTCTGGAGGTTATCTGCAAAACTGTTGCTATGCAAAACAACTTTCAATGGCCTTGCTCCATGTGTCCCATCCGCCAGTTCAGATTTGTGGGGGTGAGGACATCCCATATTTTTAATATTCCCTGGACACTCTGAATTCTGGACCCCATTACAAATCCTTCTTTGGGGGGCCCCCTGGCTGCACATTTTTGTATTCCTGCACAAATCCTATGTATTCCACAAAAGCACAGCAAGCCAGACTGGAAAAATGATGTTAGATCATGAAACATCCATTGCCTGAACAGGGAAAGGTTAGCCACTGATACAGGGAAATGTCTCCTCTTAAATATCACTGCCTTCCCTAGCAAGTAAAACCAACTAAACAGCTGCTGGATGAAAATCTGCCAAAGGCCAGCATTTTGAGGTTGACATGATCATTTCAATGAATGCCCTCAGAAGGTTTATGACCTAGGTAAGAGCCAAAGAGCCTCCTTGCAATGTTAGTGGCCAGGTATGATGTGAATGAGGATGGAGCACTGTCTTCTAACTGGATGGTTAAGTGAAGACTTCACATTTTGACAGACCTCGTGGCCAGGTTTTAAATAATAGATAATGGAGGAAATGTGGGATTCCAACTTAAATACTTAAAATAGTTGAGTGTTACATGAAACAGTTGAACTGCCAGTTACAAAACTTCCCCTCACAGTAAAGCAACACCAGACCCAGGACAGCAGCCAGTTGCTGAAGCAGGGATTCTGGCTTCCTCGGAGCTAGTTTTCACGAGGGCATATCCCCTCCCGAGTAACCGTCCTGTATACACCTGTGACTCAAACATCCGATGTTCATGGTTAGGTATGAGCAAATTCTCCAGGCTTGTTTGCACTAACTGTAACAGTGAAGTAGTGGCCAGGCAGGTAGGCAATTTGCAGGCTGCAACGTGAAGTTCGTGTATTTATTTCTCATGAAGGAGCTAAGTGACTGAAAATGGGTGTTTTCAATGGAAGCCAGAGTTCATCACAATAGGCAAGAAGCACAGAGATTAGCTTAGTCAGTTTTAGGGTGTGGCCAGCCCTGGGGTGCCTTTGTGAGAATAAGAAAGAGATGCCCTTTTCTCTGATTTCAAACAATACACCCCTGAATATGCCTGCCTAGCAAACACACCACTGCCCCAATTTCTGTGTCAGTTTCAAACGTGGATGACTCACACCAGCTATACACTTGGATAGAATTAGCAGCTGTTGTTTGAGACGCTGAGGGATAAAAATGGGGAAAGAAGGGAGGCAGACCCAGGTGGCATGGGGACTTGGGACAGGTCTCTCATGGCTTCATGAGTCACTGAATGTGTTTGCAGTGAGAAAGAAAAAATAAATGATGTATTCAGGTAGGGAGGCAGCAGGGGTTGGGGGAAGACAAACGTTGCCGTTTTACCCTGGGTCTGAAAAGAGTCTGTGTGCCTGCCATTGAAGACTTCTTTCTAGGGTTCGATGGCAGAGAGCACAGTGACTTTTCAAGTGTGATCTGCACGGACCAGCAGCAGCATCTCGGAACTTATCAGAAATTTTTAGGCCCCGGCAGGTTGACTAAACTAGAAATTGTGGGGCTTTAACAAGGCCTCCAGGTACCTCTGATGCCCACAAGAGTCTGAGAATCCCTGGCAAGGTGGTGAGCAGCAGGTCAGACTGCCTGGTTTTCAAGCCTAGCTAGGTCTGTGACCCTGGGGAAGTTACTTAAGCACTCTTAGTCCCAGAGTCCTCTTCTGTGTATAAAATAGATGTAACAAGAGTGCTATCTCATAGTCATTTCAGAAATTGAGAACATAGCTGTTCTTTGCCAACATGTAGCAAGCAGTACAAACATTTGCAATTATTAGTGCCAGCCAGAATTGAGCATCAAGTGTCCTTAGAAGACTGCAACCCTCACTCTCCCCAGGTTAACCCTCAGAGATGCAAATGAGAGAGGATGCAGGCTGCTTGTGCCATCTTGCACCACAGAGTGCGGAGGGACAGAGCAATATCCACCAATGTCCTGAAGCCCTGGGGAACCCCAGGTGCTCACGGAGCTCAGAGCAAACGTGGAGCTCACGTGGAGCTCACATGGGTGGTGGAAGCATACGCTGGGCTGGGTGTTCAGCTGGGGTGGGAACCTGACTTGGCCTGCAGGGTCAGAGAAGGCTTCCCTAAGAAAGTGATGTTTGAGGAGGTCAGAAGAACAGGTAACGGTCATAACTAACTCTTAAGGAACAGTTACTAGGTGCCAGGTATTATTCTCAGCAATTACATACAGGGCCTGGCACAAATAATATCCCTTTTTATTACAAAGTATTTTATTACAAAATTATAAGCATGTCATTCTATAACACAATAATATCACACTCAAGCACACCACATGGCATTTTTAGGGGAATGTTCAAATTTAAACTATAAATTTTTACACCTGTATTATTAGTCTATCAACCACACTCAAGCAGGCCTTACTTCTGCTAGACCCTGTATTTCAAATCAGGCAGTTCCCATTGTGAGTAGGTAATATAGAACTCCCATTTTTCACATGTGGAGAGCTGGGAAAAGTGATAACCTAATCAAGGCCGCGTAGTGAAGAATTGGCACAGAAAGAATTTAATCCGAGCAGAGATCCCTAGGCCCAAGCTTTTCATTGCACAGTTGGTGGAAGAGCTGAGAGAAGTGGGTGGGGATGGGGAGCAAGGAGCTGGGGAGGGCTGAAGACCAGGGGCCACAGGAGGGAGGTGTGAAACGATGACCAGGTGGGTGGGGCCAGATCATGCTGGTCTCGGGACTGAGAGCAGAGGGCAGAACTCCATGTAAGGAGTTTAAGCAGGGGGAGGAAGGTTACTGGTATATGATCAGATAGGTGTCCAGTCAAGACATGAGGGCACTACAGGCCAGGGGACTGGGAAGGAGACGGAAGTGGACTTAGGCCCTCAGAATGCCTTCCCTATATCTCTAAGGGCTACTATGTCCATTCTTAGGCGTCCACCTGTCATAGCTTTTGTGAATAGCAAAGCTGGGGTTGTGCACACACAAAATCTGAGCCTCCCCACCATTTCTGGATGTAAAAATCATGTGGTGAGGTGAGAAAAAGCAAGCTGTAAAAGAGATAATGCATGGTTCCAATTGTCACATAGACACATCAAAAAATACCCAAAGGACATACACAAAAATGGTAACAGTGGTTACCACTGAGAAGAAATAATATAGTTGATCTTTCACTGGTAAAAGACAAATACCATATGATCTCACTTATAAGTGAAATCTAATGAACAAAAGAAACTAATGAACAAAATAGAACCAGAGGCACAGAAACAAGGAACAGACTGATCGTTGTAAGAGGGGAGAGGGGAGGTGGGGACTGGTCGAAAGGTGAAAGGATTAGTCAAACAACATATACATGACTCATGGACATGGACAAGGGTGTGGGGATTACCTGCGGAAGTTGGGGACAGGCTGGGTGGAGGGGGGGCAAAGGTGAAAAAATTGTAAGAACTGTAATAGCATGAACAATTAAATATTTAAATTAAAAAATAAAGTTGATCTTTATTTTCTTTGCATCCTCTCTTATACCTGTTCTTGCAGTGATAGCATATTACTTTTGTAGTCAAATAAATATGCTTTTTGGGAATGTTTATTAGTCTATGAGGTTAATCACTAATATTGAAAATCTTGACTGAGCGTAAGGTATTGGCTCAGTCTGTCGTGGTTGAAGCCCGACCCCTAGTGGATAGAAACACCAAAGACAGACCTCTATTTTAAGACATCTACATAAATCTTAGTACATATTTATTCACTCATTTTGTCATCCAACAATACTTCTAAAGGCTTAGCATAATGGAAATTTTTAAAAATTACAATAAATTATAATAAAATAAGGTTTAGGAGTATGGCTTATCTCTACTTTTGTTCAGGTTTTCTTTTTGTCTCAATATGGGTTTCTTCACATAGGTCCTGCTCCTCAGATACTACTAAGTTTATTTTCTGTTACTGAAAATGGAATATTTTTCTTGGTAAATTTTTCTGATTACAATTTGTAGTCCAGAAGCTACTAATTTTCATATGTTTACACCTGATCATTTTCCTGTACTATATTATTAGTTTTTGTGATAATTCTCTTTGGTTCTTAAGGTATATAATCATGCAGAAAGAATCTTGTGTCTTTTAGATTATAGTAACTATATCTCTTATTTCAGAGATCTGTCCATACTAGGTATTCTTCACTTAATTCTTTAAATCCACTCCTCCAGCCTTCTTGACCTGTTTTTTAGCCAGGGAAACTTCTGCTGGTTTCTGCCAATGGGAGGTACCAGCGCAAGATTGGAGGGTAGGAGGGAGGGACAGATAAAGAGATAACTATTCACTTCCTTTGAGTGATAGCAACCTATTCATTTCCTTTCCCATGCCTTACTATTCCTGCCTAGAGGTGTAGGAATCACAGATGTTGCTGAGATCTTCCATCTGTACTGAAGTCCACAGTTCTTATCAACAGGCGGCAGGTCTACTGCAGTCCCAGCTTCCCTCTCAGGCCACCCCACCTTGCCTCTTCAGGCCTACAAGTAGAACTGCTTCCTGTGGTTGTGAGCTGTTAGCATCTGAACTATCTTAAATATCTTAAATATTAGTGAAGGTGATAGACTGAACCCACATCTAGTTTCATTTCCTCCCAAGCCCAAACTACATAATGAAATCTTTAGAAGTCATCAACCCCTAGGATGGGGAGAAGCAAGATCATGGCAAGACAAGGTTGGAGATGAGGAAGGTGGTGGGCAAGTGGTGACTGACTTGGCAGGTCCCAGTGGGGACAGCCAAGAACCCACCTGATTACGTGGCAGACCTCCAAGGCCGGGAAAATGGCAGGTACCCCCTCCTACTCCAGACCACTGGGAGATTCTGGACTCCAGCTAGAGCTGGGGGCCTGGGCACCATTTCATAATGGTGCCCAGGGATATGCACAATGATTACTGTGTGATGACTGCCCTCTTTCCCCACGGGGCACACACAATGCAGGAAAGCCAGACATGGCTGGCTTAAAGTTTCTCTGGGGTTCTCACTAGCCAAGAGGAGAGCCCTAAAATCACTGACTTCCAGCTTTTCCAACAAATGGCTTGGCAATGATCAAAGTCAACTCCCTGTCTCCCCCACCCCCATGCTCAGAGCTTCCAATCTGCTTTTCAGTGCTTCATGTTTAAAAACAAGCACGTAACAAAATGTGCATGATTAATGAACATCTGAGGAACAAATGATATGAAAGGTGGAGACAAAACTGTGGGAGGAAAGAGAATGCGTTGAGAGAAAATGAAAAACAAATTTACCCTCGAGGAGATAAGCATCACAAAATAAGTAAGTAAACACATACTTCTACAAAAAAATTCAGAGAAAAGTAAGCTCTTGGAAATTTAAAACATGATAGCAAAATTAAGGAATGACACATAAAGTTGGGGAAATCACCCAGAAAGTGGAGCAGATTCAAAAGCATGGGAAATAAGGAGTAAAGAAACATATACAAAGAACAGTTTGAGGGAGGGCCTACCTTGGTGCTTTGAGTTACAGAAAAGGACCAGGGTGGTGAGAAAAATCCATAGATGAGGACATGGGCTCTGCATCAGATTGGACTGCATTTCAAACCTTAGCTAGCTGGGCTGTCCTGAGCAAAGATTAAACCTTTCTTTGCCCCAGTGTCCTTACCCTGAGGTTTCTTATTGGGTTATGATTGAGGACTCAAATTTGTCCATGCCAAGTGCTAAGATCAAGTCAATACTTGTTACAGTCTCAGTAAATGACAGCCATCATTAATTTTCACATACGTGCACTACATATAATGTCATCAAATATTATTGGCTCTCCCTTCAAGTACATTCATGATCGAACCACTCATCTCCACTACCACAACTCATCTACTATCACCTGTCCCAGAATACTGAAAATTCTGATTTCCCCTCCCACCTCTGCCATCCCTGTCTTGTCTCAACATGGCAGCAAAGGTGATCCTTACACAATTTAAGTTCCACTGTGACACTGTTTTGCTGGAAACCACGAGTAAATGTCAAAGATTTTACCATGAACAAAGTGATTCCTCATAATCTGAACCCCCATCATCTCCCGACTTCAACTTCCACTACTTCCCTTCCTCTACTGGACATTGAGTCTGCCAGGCACCTTCCTCCCTAGGGCCCTGGCCTGTTTCCTCTGCCTGGAATGCTGTTCCGTCTACATGGACTGATCTACATGTCTGAAAGGCATACTCACGTCCTCTAATCTTTGCCTCAAACATCTTCCTGATGAGGTCCATCTAAGTAAAATTTAGGCTACTCTTAACTAAAATTCCAACCACACCTCCCTACCCTTTCTATCTTCCAATTATTTCCTCCTTAACACTTATCATTAAAAAAACTTTTTTTTCATCCTCACCCATGGACATTTTTTCACTGTTTTTTAGAGAGGAAGGGAAGCATCAGTCCAAGAGAGAAGCATCTATTGATTGTCTTTCATACATCCTGGACCAGGGTTCCTGAGCACCTGGACTGGGTTTGATCCCCCACAGCCTTTATGCTATGGGACAACATTTCAACTGAGTCACGCAGGCCAGGGCAGCACTTATCATTAACTGACACATAAAAATACTATTTTTTTTCTTTTTTATGAGCACAGGATTTTGTCTCATTCATTGATGCATTCCCAACAGGAATGATCAGCATGAAGCAGGAACTTAATGTTTATTGAATGAAAAAGAAACTACCCCAGAACTGAAAGACATGAGTTTCCAGACTAAAAGGTCCACCTAATGACCAGTAAAATCACTGCAAACTTTCCAAACATCAGGAACAGAGAGATCCTATAAGCTTACAGAGGTCACAATCAGAATGTCATCAAACTCGACAGCAACTTGGGAAAGAGGCAGACAACTGACAATTTCCGACCTAGAATTTATTCCCCGGTAAGTCTGAAGGTAAAATAAAAGTATTTTGACACCCAAGGTCTAAAAGCAGTTTGCCTCCCATGCCTTAAAGCTAGGATGTGCATCAGCTCCGGAGAAAGAAGGAAGCACAGGATCCTGCAATCAGATGTGATGGGGGCACAAATCAAAGGCCATCTCCAGGGTGACAACAAAGGGATGACACTTGTGCACTGAAGTACCACCAGTTCAGACAGAAGAGGAGCGGGTCACATACCAGGACAGGCCTGGTGAATTCAATCACACTGTCCCCCAGGCTGCTAAAACCTCTCACTCAGGAGAAAAGGGGAGTTGTACCAGGATGGTGGCTGTGCAGCATTCCAGACAGAAGTGCCAGTACCCAGGAGGGACCACACCCAGGGCAGGAAACAGAACCAATAAGATCACTGACAGGGCCGTCCTTGTGGAAATATGTGCAAAATGCTATTAAGGACTTTGAAAAGAATCGGCAGTAGATACAAAGAAAAC
This sequence comes from Carollia perspicillata, assembly GCA_004027735.1. Classification (NCBI taxonomy): domain Eukaryota; kingdom Metazoa; phylum Chordata; class Mammalia; order Chiroptera; family Phyllostomidae; genus Carollia; species Carollia perspicillata. Next base: position 4,129 of record PVKM010039321.1, on the reverse strand, counting down.
TAAGTTCTGTGTGTATGTGTGTTTTACTTTAAGAAATACAAAAGTGGAACAGGACTGTATGTATCATTTAGAAACATTGAGCTGTGAGAAGAAACTGGAGGAAGTAAGGAAAAATGGGACAGACCACTGGATTTTTTAATAAGCCATTTAAAGTTATATATATTCCTTTAAAAAATTAAGATTAATTTTCAATAAAATAAGCTTTCCAATGTCACCTATTGTAATTTTCCTTTCAGAGTATTTACCAACCACAATGTGAGGGTGACAGACATTGGAACCTAGGAAACCAAGGTGGGAAAGACGTGAGAGAATTTAAGAGTACTTTGAAATAGTTTTATTGGCTTGTAAGACCTTTGCATATAAAAAAAATACCCCAAACACTATGCAGTATTAAATCACAATTATTTTTTTTACCAATTAAAACTACCTAGAATATACATTTTTAAAGGAAAAGAATCCTACAGAACTGAATTCTGAAGTGACATTATGACTTAAATACTTTGACAAAATAGATAATTCCTTATAACATTAATTCATTGCACAAAGCTGCCAGATACTTTCATAAGCATAACCACTGCAGAGTGCAAATGAACACAATTTCAACATTACACATTTAGCTGAAGTAACTGTGCCTTCACCTAAGGAACTCTCAAATTTCTGGTACAAAAAGTTGGTCTGTTTTAACTCCCACCAGACAACCAACGTCACAATCCATTTACTCTCTTTCTGGCCATTCCTATTAAGAAAGGGGAGGGGAAAAAAAAGGAACATTCTTCCACTGTCATAGTGTAAAAGAGTCAGCATCGCCTCTGTTTAAAGAAATCCACTCCTCTCAATTCCTCCGGCAGGTATTCCTGGTCCACAGGCTCGCTGTACATGGGATTGTACTTGTAGCCCTTGCCGTAGCCCAGATCCTTCATCAGCCTGGTTGGTGCATTCCTCAGATGCAGTGGGACTGGGGGCAGAGGCCCTTGGTGGTTTCGCAGGCAGGCTTTGACATTGTTGTAGGCGCTATACACCTCGATAGACTTCGGAGCTCTGGCAAAATAGACTACACACTGGGCCAGAAGCACCTAGGTGAAAGTAAACATTTGATTATGAGGGTGCCAGAAAGTTTCTGTTTTGCAAATACTTTATGGCATCTCTAGTCAATTCTGAAAAGGTTCCCACCATGCTTTTATTACCCCCCAATTGCCTACAGTCTGGATAACCACCTATGACAGAAGAAATTCCTACGTGAGAAGGGAGGTTGAACCAGACCAGTGGTTTTATTTTTCAAAAACTGAAGAACTTTTTATTAAATGAAGTTCTTTTTATTAAATGAAGTTTTTTATTAAATGAAGAAACTGGGGTTTCTTAAACCCCAGTATATAAAACATAACCATGAAGCTGCTCTGTTTGTGAGTGAACTTGCAAAGACTTCCTGTTCAGCTCTTTTAACAATTCTGTCCCCAGGAAATCCTGAGCACTTCCTCTGAACTTCAGACTCCTGGAAGTAGTTTGGAAATACGACCTTGTTGATACCTAAGGTCCCCTCTCTCTACAGGCTCCAGGGGTATAAAATGGGAGTCAAAAAGCCAAGCTTTTTCAGTGGGCCCATACATCAAGAGTGAGGGTAGAACATGTATTCAAATCCACAAAGGGGCAGAACACAAGGGAACACCGATTTGCAGAGAACTGAGTGGATTACTTTACCTCACATTCAGGCATGCCTATAAAATGACAGCCTTGGTAGGCAGCAACTGCTTGTGTTAGTGCAGATGGGTCAGCCAGACCTGTGACACACAGAAAGGGAGAAATGGTTAAGTGACAAGTCACACCCCCATCCTGACCTATGTGCTGCTGTGACCAGAGACCATCACTGTTGTAGACTCTGTTGACCAGAACCATCCCACTTAGCAAAATGGTCTGACTTGTCTTTGATCTCATTGGCTTATTCAAGAAATATTTACTGAATGGTTACTGTGCGATGTCAAAAACTGTTTCCTCAGGAATAAAAACTCTATTATATCTAGTAGGAAAAATAAGGGACTATATACATAATAAACATAAGGAGTGAAGACCATAATGTCTGTCACAAGGATGGATATATCAAAAACAAAACACTTACTAACGCCAAAGAAAAGTTTTTCTAATCTTTTTCTTTAAATAGTGTCCAGAGAGTTCTGGTCAAGATGCAGGCATAGATAGATATGCTTTGTTTCCTTGCAAAACAAAAAGGAGGATAACAACCAATTTAAAAACAATAAACAACCAGAACAGCCAGAACATCAAACTGTTTGGAATGCCGACAACCAAGGAGTTAAAGAAACATTCATCCAGACTGGTAGGAGGGGCGAAGACAGGCAACCCGGAGGGTGGAGAGGACCCGTGGCAAGGCGGTGGACTGCATGGGCGAGATGGGGCTGGTTGACCTGGAAACTAAAGACTCAATACTTCTAGCTGAAAAATATTGCAGGAGTTGGTGAAGGCAGGAGAAACTCCCAGTCTCACAGGAGAGTTCGTTGGAAAGTGGGGCTAGAACTTAGCAGCACTGGTCCCTCTGACCTCTCCCCCACAGACAATGCCACAAATTAGCAAAGATGGTTGCCCCACCATGGCAAATGCCTAAGGCTCCACCCTCTGACAACATAACATGTACACCGAGACAAAGAAATGAAAGAACAGATCAAAACCCCAGAAAAAGAGCTAAACAACAAAGGCACAGACAACCTATCTGATGCAGAGTTCAAAACAGTGGTCATCAGGATGCTCACTCATAGAATTGACTGAGCTTGGTTGCAAAATGAAGGAAGAAATGAACGCTACACAAAGTGAAATAAAGCAAAATATACAGGGAGCCAACAGTGAAGGGAAGGAAACTGGAACTCAAATCAACGATCTGGAACAAAAGGAAGAAATAAACATCCAAGTGGAACAGAATGAAGAAACAAGAATTTAAAAAAATGAGGAAAGGCTTAGAAACCTCTGGAACAACTTTAAGCACTGCAACATCCGAATCATAGGGGTGTCATAAAAAGAAGAGCAAGAAATTCAAAACTTATTTGACCAAATAATTAAGGAGAACATCCCCAATCTGGCAAAGGAAATAGATTTCTAGGAAGTCCAGGAAGTTCAGAGAGTCCTAAAGAAGTTGGATCCATCATAAGGTACATCATAATTAAGTTACCCAAGATTAAAGATAAGGAGAGAATCTTAAAAGCAGCAAGAGAAAAGGAGACAGTTACCTACAAAGGAGTGCCCATAAGGCTATCAGCTGATTTCTCAAAAGAAACCTTGCAGGCAAGAAGGGGCTGAAAAGAAGTATTCCAAGTCATGAAAGGCAAGGACCTACATCCAAGATTACTCTATCCAGCAAAGCTATCATTTAGAATGGAAGGGCAAATAAAGAGCTTCCCAGACAAGAAAAATCTAAAGGAGTCCACCATCACCAAGCCCTTATTATATGAAATGTTAAAGGGACTTAGATCTAAGAAAAAGAAGATCAAAACTATGAACAGTAAAATGACAACAAACTCACAACTATCAACAACTGAACCTAAAAAACAAAAACAAAAAGCAAACAACTAGACCAGGAACAGATTCACAGAAATGGAGATTATATGGATGGTTATCAGTGGGGAGGGTGAGAAGGGAGAATGAGGGAAAAGGTACAGGGAATAAGAAACATAATTGGTAGGCTTAAAATAGACAGGAGTTTAAGAATAGTATAGGAAACAGAGAAGACAAAGGACTTACATGTACAACCCATGGACATGAATTAAGGGGGGGATGCTGCAGGGTGGAGGAGGGGATAAAGGGTAGAAAAAAACTGGGACAAGTGAAATAGCATAATCAATAAAATATATTTAAAAGAAAAATAGTGTTCAGAATCTTCCATTTCTATCTCGGTAGTGATCCAATAAATACCTGGATACCTGACTGGAAAGCAAATTTAAAATATTTCCTCTATTTCAATAGTCATGTTAGGAAAATCACCACTGAAAAGGAAACAAAAGGATGACAAAGTGTTTAGGAACATAAACACTCAAAAGCTCATACACATACCATAAAAAAATAAAGTTAATTCCTACTTAACTCTTCTTCTCACCTGTCCCACATGGCACAAAGAAACTCTTACGTCAAAAAG
>PVKM010039320.1:0-13790 GCA_004027735.1 Carollia perspicillata | reverse complement strand
CTTCTTGCCTCTGGGTTCCTGGGTTAAGGAGTTCTGGTCCTACCAGTTCTCTGCTTCTCCTCACAGAAATACTTCAGAGTTGTCTTTGCACTCGCCTGCCTGCCCTCATGGCTCACCCCTGCTATTGACTTAGTTCCAAAACCTTGGAGTACAGTGGGTTCCTTCCCTCAACTGACCCCCACCCACACCATGTTCCCATCTACTCTACCAGTTCTGCCTTGGGAGTGGAGACAGAACCCAGCTATTTCTTGCCCCAGTCCCACTGCTCCCACAATCATCTTTGCTATCCGAACTGGCATCTTATTTCTTCTTCTAACCTGTTAACACAAGAGTGGCAAATCCTTTCCAAATGTGGTTGAGGTGCTGGCCTTCCTCTGCTCAGAACCCTTCAGTTTTCCCAGGTACCTTGAGTAAAAGGCAGTTTTTACAGTGGCCTCCGAGTCTCCAGGATCTAGTGCCCTGCCCAGACAGCATGGTAAGTCTGACTTCTCAATTGGCCTCCCCACAACCATGCCTTCTAGTTAAAGGCCTCCCGGCCATTCTGTTACCTACATCATGCCCCAGCCTCTGGGTCTTTGCACTTATTGCTCCCTCTATCTGGGACATTCATGCCTTGACAGCTCCATGACTTATTCCTGTGTTTTATTCAAACCTCTGTTCAAATGTCATGCAAAGCTCTCTCTGTTCACCTCAACCAAAATTGGAAGCCCTCCTCAGCTGTCTCTCCACTGCTGGGTTTTCTCTCAGCAATTCTTACCACCTGACACACTGCATATTTGTTTCTGATGTCTGTCTACTAGAATGTGTTCTATGAGAGCACTGGCTGTTGCTAGAGCAGTGCCTAGCACATGAGAGGTGCTCATTGAATGAATGACTTCAGTGTTGACTTAAGCCCAAGGTCAGGACATCCTTGCCTTTGTATGTTGAAGAAGGACTCATGACTAGAGTGGCCTTGTGTCCCCATTGCTGAAGTCCCTATGGCTGTTGTGTGTGTTGACTGCACCAATTTTAAGGGTGAATACGGTGTCTCAGTGTGTCCTCGGTGACATGATAGGCCTACAGAGCAAACTTGGATGAACACATTTTTTGGCATTCTTGACAATTTCCTTGCTTTACATTGTCCTGAATAGTCCTTTTTGAGGCCTATGGATTTTGGTCTTTCATGTCTTCATTCCAAGGTAAAATCTCTCAGAGTTGACTTAAACGTTCTCTACCACACAGTTCATCAAATTCCCAATTTCCTCTCTCATGCCAGGAAAACAAAAATTGTTATGACATCCAATGTTTTCATCTGATGAAAACTCCAAAATTATGGGTTTCTAAAAGGTGGAAGAATAAAAGGAGACAAGCTGGTTGTATAGCATTTCTGTATTAGATTCACAATAATGTATGGCTTTCTCTCCTCTCTAGTTTGAAAAAAACACAAAATCTGATTTGCTGCTCAAGGAGCTCTACTTGGAAAATGCTCATCTGATGAAAGTACTTCAGATTACTGAAGAAAAGCAACGAGTAGCTGAGAAAAAAACCCGAATCTTGGAAGAAAAAGTTAGCGCTCTCAACAAACTAATCAGTAAGATGACTTCAGCATCCTTTTCTGTATAGACTGATTGTTTTCCTGGAATTCATTTTGAAAGAGCATCTTTTAAAATTAAGCCACTATGATGCCATAGTTTTCTATGGCTCATTGGTCATACACTCCTGGACATATGAGCCAGATACTGGGGAAATAGATACGTTGGAAAAGACTACATTTTTATTAGCAGCCCTGGGTAATTTCCTGGTCACTGGTGAAATCAGGTTATGGGGCTCTCAGCAAAGAGCTAAAAGAAAACACAGTAAAACAATTTCATATCGTGCTTCAACTTTGGCTGAAAGATTAAAATGCAAAATTAGGGCTCTGTACAGTCTTACCGTTCTACTGTTACTGCTTTGGGTTGAAATCATTAGTATCCTCAATGGTGGTTCTATACAAACTTTCCAGAAAGGCTTCACTCCCTGTCACTCTCACACAGTGGTAAAAGACAAAAGAAGGGAAGCCCCCTTTTCAGGGACTGTTGCAGCATGGGACTATTGGAGAGTGCTTTTGTTAGGTCTGTGGACTCAGGAATAATGAATGGTATTTACTGCAAATGCAATCTTTTCCTCACTGAAATGTCATCACACTGGAAATTGTATATGTTTAAAAAAGGTGTAGCTCTGTGCTCTGGCCGGGTGGCTCGGTTGGAGCATCATCCTATATACCAAAGGGCCGTCTGTGGATTCAATCCCCCAGTCAGGGTACAAACCTAGGCTGTGGTTCAATGCCCAGGTGGGGCACATATGGAAGGCAAATTATCAATGTTTCTCTCACATCAACATTTCTGTCTCTCTCTGCATTCCTCTCTAAAATCAATTGAAAAAAAACAAACACACATCCTTGGGTGAGGATTTTTTTAAAAGTACTCTTTAAATAAAAAATACACAAATTTTGATGATTTGAAGAGTCACTATTTGCAATAAACTTTTTTATTAAAATTGATTTAATTTGTTTATAACTTTTTAATTAGATAAATAAATAAAATCTTAAAAAAAAAGTTTTATAAGAAACAAGTATAAAGCTCAGTTCTTGGATAGGAAGACTCAACAACATTAACGGATTACATTCCCAATAAAAATATAAACTACCCCAATCAACCACTTGTCCCAGAAATGGGCACTTCTAAAGTGTGTATGTTCAACTAGATAAGCAAATTAAATAATATGAAAAAAAGAACAATGAATGGAGATTAGTAATGCTAGTTATTAAAATAGCCAGTCTCACTATACTTTGGGTTACACGGGTATATACATTTGTCAAAACTCATCAAAGGATACATATCAAGTGCACAAAACTCTTCTAAAAAAATTGAAGAGAGGGAAGTATTTCCCAACTCATTTTATGACAGACACTCGGGACAAGGAAAGAACACTACAGACCAATATCCAGATAGAAAAATGATAAACAATATTTTAGCAAATCAAATCCTAAATGGAGTTATATCAGGAATGCAGGGTTAGTTTAACCTAGGAAGGGGTTGGGTCAGGAATCAAGCAAAAAAGAAAAAGAACTCATGGACATGGATAACAGTGTGGTGACTATGGGGGAAAGAGGGATTGGTGTAGATGGGGAGATAAATGGTAATGGAATACATACAATAAAAAATGAACTATAAAAAATTGGGAAAAAATACATCAAAGATCAACATATCTCCTCCAAACAGATTCATACCCAGATGGTACTATCAGTATTAAAGCCATTACATTTCTATTTAAAACAGGCAAAGGAATTAACACCAACTCAGTTTTACACACCAGGCACTGACACCAAAGCTGGCACTGGTGGCTATTCAGTGTTCTCACCTTCATGTGACTCAGGTAGTCCCTTAACTGATCTGGGCAGCCCATTACTATAGCCACTGATAGGATGCAGCAGAAGTGGTCCTAGTCCAGTATCAGGCCTTGCCTTTCAGAAAACTAACAATGCCAACTTCCATCCTCTTGGTACTGTGGGAGTCCTGAGCTGCCAGGTCAGAAGCCCAGCCAGCTTTCTGGAGTAAGTCACATGGAGAGACCACAAAAAGGCAGGAGGCCAAGCCAACAAGCCACCATCTGAATACGACCACACCGGAGACCCCAAGGAAGATCTACAGAACCACCCAACTGCGCCTGGTCAACCACAGAATTGTGAGAGCTGATAAAATGGTATGGTTTAAAGCTACTGTTTTCGGCAGTTTGTTTCATAGAACAGATAATTGACAATGCTGACAAAGCATGTGTATACATTCCCCTCTCCCAAAACATTAGAAACCAACATCATTGACAGTTGAAAAATTCATCTACAAAATAACAGAAAATCATACATTACAGTTCACCAAATGGTAAACACCATGGCCAGGAAGAGTGTAGCTTGGGGAATGCAAGTAGTTTTTTTTTTTAAATTTAATACGCACCCAAGGATATGTTTATTGATTTTAGAGAGAAACACTGATATGAGAGAAACACTGATAGGTTGCTTCCTATATGTACCCTGACTAGGGCTTGAACCCGCAACCTAGGTATGTGCCTGGATCAGGAATCGACCTGCAACATTTCAGTGTATGAACCAGTGTTCCAACCAACTAAGCCACCAAGTCAGGGCAGAAACGCAAGTAGTCATACTTAGGTACTTGTTGGCTTCAGAACTTGTCAAACCCTGTTCTCATCACATTTTGACAAGAAAAAGTGTTTCAACACTTGATGCTTGCTCAGGACTTGTCACAGTTTCTAGAACTTGTGTGAGTCACACCACCACCCTGCAAGAGAAAATGCTTCATCATTCAGTACTCGTCACTTTCAGCACGTGTCATGAGTTCTGGAACAAATTAACGATGAAAACGATAGAATTCTATTCATATAATTCATAACTTTAGAGAGTTAAGTAAGAAACAGTATGATCATAACTCAAGTTCCAAAGGCATGCTTCAAAAAAACCATATTTATTAATTACCACTATTTTTTAAATTATGGTATTGAATTTATTTTGAGGCTTCAAGTTGCACTGCTGGAGGCCACAAGTTTTGGTATTTTTCCTGGAGAAGTATGAGATAGGAAGATGGAGAAAGGAGACTGTGGCTTCCAATAAGGTCATGAAAAAGATAAGCTGCCCCATAGTATCAGCAGTCAATGTTTTCCAAAAGTTCCAAACCAATAAAAAAAGTTATAGACAACAAAATGAATATGAAAAAGAAATGAGTTTATATAAATATCAAAATGTAGCCAAGTCATCATAATTTGCAACTTTTGTACATATATCAGTCAATGCCAGTTAAATAATAGAAAAAAGAATTTATTCACACTAGGTACAAAAAGTAGAAAATAATTGGAAAACCACTAAAAAGAAATGGTGTACTTTACATATGTAACTAGCTAACAGTGATCACATGGGACTGTGACATTTAGGAGACAAAAGGAGAACTTTCATTTTCTACATTATTTTTTACCTTTTTTTAAACCTATACAAATACAAGTATTGCCTTCAAAGTTCTAGCCACAATTCTAAGTACAGTCAATAAAATTTCAAATTTTCAAATATTATACATTCATTTCAAATACAGGATATATTTTATCATTTTATTTGGGGACTTAAACACAAAAGAACATTGTATCATTTAAGTTCAGGTGTGATGGAGGGCTGGCAACATGGTAATAGTCTTCATAGCTCTTTATTCTCACAGCTGACTCACATGGATTTTAGGGCTCACCAGTGTGCATGGTTCCAAGTGCTCTGGGTGTAAATATGAAGGAGGAAAGTGACTGCAGACCCACAATTAACATATAAACATCACCAATCTCATTCACTGTTTATGAGCAGAGATATAGATGAAAATATGAGCTGGCTACCAAAATTAAGGGGAGAAATCATTTTAAATAATGAAAATAACCTGCACAGGGCAGCCTACAAGTAGATCTGTTATGAAAACATACAGATCCACATCCTAGGTAAAGCCTCTCTATAACTTGATTTGGGCCAGAAATATTCCCCTATATAAAAACAAAACTGTATGTATAGTATGTACCAGGTACCAGGCTTATCTAGTCTTTTATATATTTGAATGCCTCTTTCAGATTCCTGGGCTGGTAATGGAGGGGACTAAGAGCAGGGAAAGGCCACTGACCACCAGGCAGTGAAAAGATCCACTCTGTGCCTCTCCAGCTCCTACCATTCACAGTTCATCAAATGATAGAAACTGCACTCCACTTAGCTGACCAACTGTTCATGTGACTTTTCCGTCAATGGGAATCTGGGGGAAATTATAATAAAGTTTCTTTTCTAGCCCCAGTTTCTATTTCCCTTTCCAAAGTGGTGATACTGGTACTCTCACAGACAGGCAAGAGCCAGGCAAGCCACCACTGTTGGAAATGGGCTGGTTTATTGTGTCCTTCCTTTTTCTTCCCAAATAGCCCACCAATTGTCATTAAGCATTACATAACACTGAAAACTTTTATATACCACCATCTCCACCTGCCCATGTGATTTGGAAACACATACTCCAGGAATTCAGCTCCCTGCCTTATACAATGCACACTACCAGAAACAACATAAAATGCACAGAGACCTACTTTCTCCCTGCAATAGCCAAGTGTAACCCTCTTATTGTTTAAAAGATTCAAATGTATGGTAATAAATATTTACTTTCATTCAAAACACACATTGTAGTAACTATAGGAATGTTATAATTATGGATGCAGATTACAAAAAAGAGGAGGAATCCTACACAATAGAAAAACAAACCATTTTCAGCCAAGTATTCCTGGTTATATTAAAGAATGTCTATAACCTTTAAAACCAAAGAGGGATGGGACAAGGCAGGGTGGAGAAGGAATTGTAGAAGTTTGTGTGGAGGGATTCAGCCTCATACCACAGGAAAGCTTGGCAGGGCCTCAGTATGAGGTTACCACAGAACGTGCTCCAGAACGCCTTGTCTAATCAGCTGCTCACACTTCCACCGAGGTAGAAAGTGCTGAGTGGAACAGATGGTAGAGAGAAAGAGAAAGATTGGAAAAGAATTTTAAATTACATTTTACATCATTAAAAAGCAGCAACTGGTTATATATTTTTCAAATTTCAATAGTTATACAGTTAAAAGCTAAACTTAAGTATATTTGCTGTTTTCATCAACTGAAACTGATGGTAGGTAGAAGTGTATTGAATTCTTATTTTAATAAACAAATTCATAGTTTGCTTAAGTTAAATTTAAAGACTCCTGAATTCTAGTAAGTATTTTCCTTAGTATTTGCATTTGAATTTATGCACAGAAAACCCAGGTAGGTGAGATTTTTACACACCAAATAGATGACAAGTTGTACAACAAATCATTAGGAAGACCAACAAAGGAACGCTTCATTAAACCATTTATTCTAATTACGGTGACAACTTTTCTCTTGTACTTTTCAAGGATCAAAAGTATTTGTAACCTACGAAGTAGGTACTGTTCACACACTATGTTGTTAAGACACCTACACCTAGCTAATGGTATCACTCATCCTCCATGTCCTGAGAGGATACTCTTTCATTGTGAAGTGGAAAGGAGTCTCCTTGTCTGATTGCCTCTCTACACACAGGGGCTTAGAACAGAAGTGAACATTTCCTAAACTTTGGAATGAGGAAGTACAGGAAGCAAGGGAGGAAGACCTTCCAAGCTCATGGATGACCAAAGTAATCTCAAAGAAAAGAAAGATATACTTGGGTAAAAACAAAAAACAGTACATTATACAGTACAGAGCAAATAGCCTTATAAAATAATTGCAATAGAAGAGATTACCAAAAGTGTTTGAAGAAGCAAAACATAACTTTAGTAGCACTGTACACCTACAAGTCCCTCCTAATAAACTCAAAGGCCTTATGTAATTCCTGTGGCCAAATATATTCCTCCAAATTAGTCATGAAAACACATGGGCCAAGGACTATTATTTAACATGCTAAAAAGACTTTAGAAAGTATAATATAAAAAAGGGGCCCACCACAACATACCACCAATACCCCCAAAGAAAAAAAGGCGGGACATATTATTTATTTAACAATTATTCCAACTTTTTCTAAACAGAGGGATTTCATGATTTCTAGACAGGCAGAAACATGTTTGCCATATTGATAGGCATAAGTGAATGTATGGTAAAAAAAAATATCTCCCTAGTGTTTTATACTATATGGACAGATTCCATGGAAAACTGATTTTAGATGTGGTGAAACACTTTAATATCAACTATAGGAGACTATGTGTTTTTAAAGTTTTCCCATTTTTATAATGAAGGGTAGGATGATAGTAACAAAAAACATTGCCATGGGAACCAATGTCACCCCAATAAATTTAATAAAAAATAAAGTGAAACAATTCTTTTGCCAGAGAAAGGCTTCTGCATGGTCCACGCAAAAAACAACTGTCTAACACAAGAGCAGATGGAAGAAGGGTTCAGCTGGGTTCCCACTTATCCAAGCTCTACCCAGATATTCCCTGCCACTGAGGAATAACCACCATCTGGGCACACTGGGTGGGAAGATCAGCCATAAAGTTTGAGAAAAAATTTCAACCACAGGATGGTGTTTAGGAAAAAGTGACATTTTCTCATATCTTGCTTTGTAAGGATGACTTTATTCTTGTGAACCAAAGCTTCATACTGGGTCTTCCAGAAATATAGATTTTTAGGAGACCATTAATTTCAGTATTAATATTAATTCATTAGTATTACTCAATTCATTAGAACCTACTTCTCTAAGAGGACACTGGGAGGGAAATTATGCCTTAACAAAAAAAGATTTTAGGGTGCCCTGAAAATCTGTCTTTAAAATATTTAACCTTGTCTTATAAAACTATCAAAGCTCTAAGGGTACTCATAGACTAAGAGATCAAGGCACCCTCTCTTAAGAAAATACATCTAAGAACCACATAATCTGAAGCATTCTTTTGTTTCATTCCATAAAGACATAGGATCATTAGACAGTAACCAGCAAGTTGGGAGGCAAAGAAAGAGTGGTTCTCATTAGCTCATTTTTCCTCCTGTATTAATGTGACTACATAAAATTGAAATAGGATGAACATTAATTTAGCTAATGTGAAATTAATGTGAACTTGAAAGTTTCGAAGGAAAGAATAAATATATTGAGATTCTTAGTAAGAAAAAATTTTAAGTAACAACTTCATAGTTTTAGTCTTTCCCTAGTAAATTGTTAATACATTACTCAGAAATTTTTGATCTATATCATTATTTGTTTGCTAAAGAATTAGGATTTAGCCCTGGCTGGTGTGGCACAGTGGATTGAGCGCCAGGCTGTGAACCAAAGGGTTGCCAGTTCAATTCCCAGTCAGGGCACATGCCTGGGTTGCAGGTCAGGCCCCCAGTAGGGCATGTGAGAGAGGCAACCACACACTGATATTTCTCTCCCTCTCTTCTCCCTCCTTTCCTCTCTCTAAAAATAAATAAATAAAATCTTTTTTAAAAGATAGAGAAATTTCTCTCTCTCCAGGGAAAAAAAAGAACTAGGATTTATAAGGTGAAATACAAACTAAACATGAGTGCTTATCACCTTTTTAATTACAATTCAAAGAAAAGGGCTAAATCCAACATTTCCATAGTGCCTTAACTATGAAAGGTCCAGTGATAATTTCCTTGGAAAATGCTTAGTGTTAAATACAAGCAACATCCTATTAAATTAATAAATCTTAATTACACATGTATGTAACATTTGCCTCAGCATTTCTTTATATTTAGAAAAAGCAGTCTTACACTAAACATAATGCCTAGATATAAATGAGCATCACAAGGTGATGTTTACTTTGCTACTAATTTCAATGTTTCCATCATGCAACACTCTTAGAAGATTTCAAAAACCTTAAGACAATACATACCTGGCTATTTTTTTTTAATAGCACTGATGTACCATCATCAACTTCAAATTCTCCAAAGTCTTTTAGACATCGTACCTGAAAGGAAAAAATGATGTTTTATCTAAATTATTTCTTAATATGTAGTGACCACAAAGTAAATAAAGATTATACAATATAAATACCCACATAGTGAAAGTATTAAGCTTTCTGTTGGTTTGTTCCTTCCCTGGGTACTTAGTCCTAGTACTCCTACTATTGTATTCTAGTGGTTCCAATTGTCCTGTTTTGATGGGGAGGAAGAAGAATAGCAAAATGTCCAAATGTATGTTTGTGCTAATAGCAAGGAAACCCAGGGAGATGCTGAAGGGAGGAGACATTATTGCATTCTTTCCTCTCTGCAAATACTGAAGTATTAAGCAGTGGAACAATCTATTTACAAAGAAAAGAGATCAATTCCAACCTGCGTCTTATAGGTCCCTCCCATGAATATCAATTTCTGAGAATAGAACATAGGTAAGTTTGCAAAACTTCTGTTTTACAAAGATTTTTCCAATCTCCTTTGATATTCAATATTCACACTCTTTCCCCAAAATCCTTACAACTAAATCAAGAGCGGATGCAGATTCATGTTGTAAGAATCAGGAGAGGTTTCAGTTGGAAGGTGGGAGGCATAAGACTACCTTTTAATAACCACTTCTACAACTGCAGAGGAAGAATGTCCCTGGAGAGGTTATAGACCTGGCCACAGTTTCAACTGCAACCAGAGGAAACCAAGACATTTTTTCATCTTCTATGAGAAGTCAGGACTGGAGTTTATTCTCCTTAGCACTAGGATTGATATTAGTAAAGCTAACTCGAGCAGAAAGTTTCAGGCATCTACTTTTCCTAGGTAATTTCAGCATGTCCTATAATTCCTCCAGAATCCTACCATGACTCGACCAAGTATTTTCACTTACTTCGAGGAATGCTATTTTAGAAAATTCCTTACCATCACTAACACCTTTTTACATCTTTAAATATATTATGGAAAATCATGAATATACTCAAAAGTAAAAAAGAAATATTAGGGAACTCAAAATCCTATCAACTAGGATCAATTATCAACATCAGGCCCACCTTGTTCCCTCATCAACTTATAGATTTTTAAGCAAATCCTAGACATAATTTCAATTCATCTATAAATATTATCTACTTCTACAAAATGAGATTCTTTTTAAAAAATATAATCTCAATACCATTACTACATCTTATTAATTAGGAATTTTTAAATCGTGAAATTTCCAGTTATATGATAGGTAAACACAGCTCACATCCTTGCACGACCACATCAAAATTACAAGTAAACTAAATAAAAACCATCATTCAGAACTGTCAGAAATTGAGCTGAATTAAAGTCCTACAACTATGGAATTATAAAAGAAACCACATTGGGTCTGGTAGGAGAGGCGGAGACACAGAATGGACTGGTCCAACAGCCACATGTGGCAGATAGAAATCAGGAGGGATATCTTAGGAGCAAAGGGTCCCTGGCCTATACCAGGTCCCCCAACCCAGGGTTCCAACACCAGGAAGATAAGACTCTATAACTTCTAGCTATAAAAACCAGCAGGGATTGAGGTTGTGGAAGACAGAAACTGATGGACTCCCTGGCAGTTCCTCTTGAAGTGCCATTGCACAGATTTACTTGGACTCACTCCCTCTGAGCACCCGTGCAGGGGCAGCAGATTGAAAGGCATCAGAGATATGCAGGGAGGAACTGAACTATCTGGCATCAAGGCAAGAGCTTGGGGACAGCTTTCTCCCAGAGGAAACTGATGTCAGAGGCCATTATTCCTTTTCGGAACCCCCTCCCCACCACAGAGCTGGCAGGGGGGCAACATATCTGAGACACCATCAACTTGGCTCACACTGTTTGCCCTACCCTAGTGATTCCCTAAAGCCCTGCCCCATCCAACTTTCAGGCTCACCCAAGATATTTCCAGTGGCTTTTTCATATGAATGGCTTTTCTTGGCCCAGGTTTCAGATTTTTCTAAATTCTCTCAAAAGGCAACATCTCGCTAAGTTGCCCCAGGCCCAGCATTAGCAGCAGCCTGCCCTGTACCTCTAAGCCCAGCATAAGTAGCAACCATCTGAGGATCACTTTGTAGCTTTGTTCTATGTGGAAAGAACATAGGCAGCGCCTGACCTTGGATGTACCAACAGCAGTCAAGGCTCAACTACAACCAGAGGGTGTACACAGCCCACACAATTGGGTGCATCATGAGTACCCCGCTTGGGTAACAGAGGAAGCTGTGCCACTGGACCCTACAGGATACCTACTACAGTAAGTCGCTCTTATCAAGCCTGGGAAACATAATAGCTCTACCTAATAAATGAAACACAAGGAAGCTACCAAAATGAAGAGACAAAGAAATATGGTCCAAATGTAAGAACAGAGCAAAACTCCAGAAAAAGAAATGAACAAAATGGAGAAAAGCAATCTATCAGATGTAGAGTTAAAAACACTGGTTATAAGGATGCTCAAGGAACTCTGTGAGGATGTCAACAGTGTAAAAAGGGATTTTTTCTGCCTTTGTTTCCAGTCAGAAACAAAGGATACACTAACTGAAATAAAGAACAATTTGCAGGAAATCAATAGTAGAGTGGATGAAGCTGAGAATCAAATCAGTAATTTAAAATATAAGGAAGCAAAAAACGACCAATCAGAATAAGAAGAAGAAAAAAGAATCGGCCCCCCCACAAAAAAATGAGGACAGTCTAAGAGCCTCTGGGACAACTTCAAGCATACTAACATCTTAGGGGTGCCAGAAGAAGAGAAAGAGCAACAAACTGGAAATCTTTTTGAAAAAATAATGAAAGAAAATCTCCCCAGGGACAAGGAAATAGACATACAAGTCCAAGAAGCACAGACAGTACCAAACAGGATGGAACCCAAACGGGCCCACTGCAAGGCACATCATAATTAAAATGCCAAATAGGAAAGAAGAATCTTAAAGGCAACAAGAGAAAAGCCGTTAGTTATGTAAAAGAAGCCCCCATAATACTGTCAGATGATTTCTCAAAAAAAACTTTGCATGCTAGCAGGGATTGGCAAGAAATTATCAAAGTGATAAAAAGCAAGGACCTACAACCAAGCCTTACTCTTCTCAGTAGTGGAATTGCCAGGTCAAAAGGCAGATCCATTTTTACTTTTCTGAGAAAATCCCATACTGTTTTCCACAGTGGCTATACCAGTGTGTACTCCACCAACAGTGCACCAGGGTTCCTTTTTCTCCACACCCTCTCCAACACTTGTTGTTTGTTGCTTTGTTTATGTAGGCTATTCCGACCCATATGAAGTGGTATCTCATTGTGGTTTTAATTTGCATCTCTCTGATGGCTAGTGATGCTGAGCTTCTTTTCATATGTCTCTGGATCCTCTGTATGTACTCCTTGGGAACTGTCTGTTCAAGTCCTTTGCCCATTTTTTAATTGGGTTGCTTGTCTTCTTAGAATGGAGTTGTGTGAGTTCTTTATATATTTTGGAGACCAAACCCTTGTCCGAGGTGTCACTGGCAAATATGTTTTCCCATACAGTTGGTCCTCTTTCCATTTTAATACTGTTTTCTTTAGCCGTGCAGAAGTTTTCTATTTTGATGAGATCCCATTTGTTTATTCTTTCCTTTATATCCCTTGCTCTAGGGGACATAACAGTGAAAATATCGCTGCATGGAATATCCCACATTTTCCTGCCTATGTTCTCCTCTAGGACTTTTGTGGCATCGTGACTTCTATTTAAGTCTTTTACCACCTTGAATTTATTTTTGTGTATGGTGTAAGTTGGTGCTCGAGTTTCATTTTTTTGCATGTAGCTGTCCAGATCTCCCAACACCATTTGTTGAAGAGGCTATTTCTACTCCATTTTATGCTTCTGCTCCCTTTGTCAAATATTAGTTGACCATAGCCTAAAAACCCTGAAAAACAAATCCAAAAGAATCTATGTACCCCAATGTTCATAGCAGCATAATTTACAACAGCCAAAATTTTGGAAGCCATCTAAGTACACATCAGTAAATGAATGGATCAAAAAACTATGGTACATTTACACGATGGAATACTACACAACAGAAAGAAAGAAGGAGCTCCTACCATTTACAATAGCATGGATAGAACTAGACAGCATTATGCTAAGTGAAATAAGCCAGGCAGTGAAAGATAAATACCATCTGAACTCACCTATAAGTGGAACCTAATCAACACAACAAATAAGCAAGCAAAATATAACCAGAGACACTGAAATTAAGAGCAAACTGACAGTAACCAGAGGAGAGGTGGGAGGGGTAATGGGGGAAAAGGGGGGAAAGGTTTTCAGGAACATCTATAAAACCAAGGGGGACACATGGACAAAACCAAGGGAGGTAGGATCAGGG
>PVKM010039319.1:0-13800 GCA_004027735.1 Carollia perspicillata | reverse complement strand
TCCAACCATATTGCCTAATTATCTCCACAGGATAACTTTCATCTTCAGTGACAGGAATTTTAAATTCAAATTCACACACACACACACACACACACACACACACACACACACACGAGCCCAGGAAAATGAAAAGAAACCTGATAATTAGATAACTGGGAAATAAAATCAACTCACAGAAATGAGTTCAGCTAACAGAAAAGGCAACTATCATTCCAAAACAAATTTTTAAAAATGATTCTTAAATGTCGAATCATTTAAGAGAATAGTTTGGATCACTTGCATTTGAGGGGAATATGACCAGGAACACAGGTGCTTTGGCTGGATCAATTTCAAGAAAAAAATTTCTGTACTGAAATTCCAGGATCCAATATTGCTTTTAATAACAGTTTAAAGTGACCAGACCAGGAACTGGGGCTCATTTACTCACAAAATACTCAGGCATTCCACTGAACAACCTGCATCAGTCCAGAGAGAAGAGGATGTTGCAAGGGCCTGTCACTCACTGAGCTATTCAGGGGGTTAGGTTATTGTTCAGAGCATCACAGAACATCTAACAGGTCTCAGCTATGCAGGAGATTGTCTGGAAAAATCAACCTGGGCTGATGTGTACAACAGCTGGATGCATGATAAACTTGGGGAGTCAGCAATAAAGGATGGACTGAATCTGGGATGAGCAATTCTTTCTTCAGCATGAGCAGGTATGCCCTCAAGTACATGTCAATGTTCTCAGAATCTGGCATCAAGACATACAACTTTTATTGCTGTTGTTACACTAAATTGAATTCTAAATTTTATCAGTACTGATTTCAGAATTTAAAAAAAAACCCTCATTTATCATTAGGTTAACCATTATTAGATATCACAATTCACATAAAATTAAAAGAGTTTTGTCAAGAATGACCGCATCACCACCACTCGCTGAACCCTCTTGAAGGAGAGTGGATTATGGACTCAGGACTCTCACTCTTACACTTTCAAAATGTTCATTTACTCAACTTAGACTCTCTGATCCTCAGAGTAGAGACAGTTTGTAAAGTGAATCACTCAAGAATCTCAGCTGGAAATTTCACAGCTTTCTCTCTGTAAGTTTAAATATATATACACACACACACATATATGCTTTGAAAATATTTCTTGTAATGAGTAGAATTCTAAAAAGCAAAAGCAAGATGGAGGCATAAGTAAACATGGCTCATTTCCTTGAACAACTACATTAATATTATAACTAAACTATAGAATATTCATTACTCAGAACCATCAGATATCTAGTTGAATGAAAGTTTGACAATTGCAAAAATTAAAGAAGAAATCACATTCATCCAGACTAGTAGGAGGGGCAGAGATGTGGAATGGGCTGCTCCCATACCCACATGTGGTAGATAAAAATCAGGAGGGATACCTTAGGAGTGAGGAGTCCCAGCCCCACACCAGGCCTCCCATGCCTCCCAGGGTTCCAGTGTCAGGAAGACAAGTCCCCATAACATATGGCTGTAAAAAACAGCAGGGACTGAGCTAGTGGTAGAAACTGATGGATTCCCAAGCAATTCCTCTTAAAGGGCTTGCACACAGACTAAGTCAGACTTTCTCCCACTGAGATCTAGCACTGGGATAGCAGATTGAAAGGCACAAGTGGCATATGCAGAGCAACTGAAGTATTGGGCATTAGGGTGATAGCTGAGGGACAGCTTTATCTCAGACATAACTGTGGGCAGAGGCCATTGTTCCTTTTCTAAGCACCCCCGCCCACAGCTACAGAACTGGCAGGTGGGCACCATATCTGAGACTCCATCAACCTGGTTCACACTGTTTGCCATGTTCTGGTGATTCTTTGAGGCTCTGCCCACCCAGCTTATAGTCCCACCCAACTTGTTAACAGTGGCATTTCAATATGAATGGCTTGTTCTGGGTCAAGCTTTAGATCTTCCTAAATCCTCCCAAATAAGCAACAGTCAGACTCAGTGAGCCCCCAGAGTCTTTTCCTCTTGCTAAGTGGCCCCAGGCCCAGCCCTGGTAGCAGCTGGCCTTGGTTCACAGACTGGCCTTGCTTAGGCACCTCCATGCCCACTACAAGTAGCAGCCCTCTCCAGATCACTTTGTAGCTTATGCCAAGTGGCCCAAGACAGAACACAGGCAGTGGCTGACCTTGGCCTACACCACTCCAGAAACCCCAGAGCCTGTGCACCCAGAGGATAGCTACAGGCCACATTGGAGCACCACCACCTAAGCACCTCCATTAGTGGCATGCTTAAGAGGTGAACTCATCAGGCTCCATAGTCCTGCTGAAGTAAGTTCTGCTCTGTGGAGAGAGCACCTACACACCTGATACCCCACAGAGGGTGGAATTTGGTGGTCAGTGTTCACAGCCAGTGCATGCAGGCCTGGGTAAATCTCTCTCACTGAATTGTCACAAGAATCAAGGCTCAAATGCAAGAGAAGGGTGTACTCAGCCCAGACAGAGGGAGCACTTCAAGTACCCACTTGCATGATAGGGGAGGCTGTGTCACTTGACCCTATAGGACACCTACTATATTAGGTCATGCTACCAAGATAAGGAGTCATAGCCACTTTACCTAATACATAGACACAAGCACAAGGAGGCTGTCAAAATGAGGAGACAAAGAAATATGGCTGAAATGAAAGAACAGATCAAAACTCCAGAAAAAGAACTAAACAAAATGGAGATAATCTATCAGAGGCAGAGTTTAAAATACTGGTTGTAAGGATGATAAGGAACTTAGTGAGGACCTCAGGAACATAAAAAAAAAACTTAGTCAGAAATGAAGGATGCATTCATTAAAATATAACAATTTACAGGGAATCAACAGTAGAGTGAATGAAGCAGAGAATTATATCAATGACTTGGAACATAAGATAGCAAAAACAACTAACCAGAACACCAAGAAGAAGAAAGAATCCAATAAAAAAGAGGATAGTGTAAGGCGCCTCTGGGACAACTTCAAAATTCCACCTTCACATCATAAAGGTGACAGAGGAGAAGAGAAAGAGCAAGAAACTGGAAACCTCTTTTAAAAAATAATAGAAGATATGGAAGATGGCAGCAAGGTAAGTGGGAGCTGAACCCACTTGTTCATGCACGCAATTGGGACACCTAGCCAATCTTCTGAAGAAAAGAGTGAACAGTCAATGAATGGTATTCCAGCTTCTATGAAGTCTGGAAGCCAAAGATTGCATGCAGAGGACATTGAAAAACAAACAGTAAGGAAATTTTGTAGGGAAGGAAAGGTTCCTGGGACTTGCACCAGGACCACAGCAGCTGCAGTCCACAGTCTGGCAGCTGCCACAGGAGCTCTGGAGGACAGCCAGATCAGCTATTGTAACTTTGCAACTCCCTCCCCTCCCAGAGTTGGGAAGCCAGTCCCACACCAGGAGAGACCTAGATGCTTGAAGTCACTGGGGGAACAAAGATGCAGTAGGAGACACACAGAGGCAGTGTTCCCCTGGTAGGCTTATGGAGGTTAACTGGGACACTACCAGAGAAATTGGGGAGCTGGGTGACACCTGGATATGGGAAAAGACTTGGGTCATGATGGACCCTGACCCAGATAGTCTTGGGACTGGTAGGAGAGTTGGGCTGTGTGAAAAGCCCAGCACTTGTTAAGAGTGGCCAGCACAAACAAGGGTAATTTGCTCAAAAAAGGCTCTAAGCTGCTGTTTAAGGAACTCCCTTGTGCCTTGGCCAGGACAGTGAAGAGGGATTAGGAGAGGCGTGATTTTCTCCAAATCAGGACACTTCACAGACTCACCAAAGTGGGTCAGCAGGGGCTCAGAGAGGTAGCAGTCCCCAGAGAGACTTAATTTAACAAGAGAACTAAACTGCCCTGAAAGGACTGTGTGCATGCACAGAGCCCAGAACAGCAAAGAGAGAGAAAGGGTGTGAATTGCTCCTACTTAGTGCACCTCACAGACTAATCAAAAGGTGGCACAATGAGGTAGATTAAAGGTTTTGGCCTGGTGAATATGGACAGTAGGTGATGTGCAGCTCTCTCAGGGCTTGAGTTGGAGGCTAGAAACCTCTCAATATTGTAGCGCAGAGGGACCCCCCAATGCAGAACCACAGGAAAGGAAAAAAATAGAGCCTTGTCCCCTTCTACCTACAGCATCCAGGAAGACCAGCAGGAACTGCTTGACCAATTTAAAATCCATAGGGGGGCTTTTTTTTTCTCTTCCAAGTGTAAGACAATAAGATGTAGAGCTGTGAAGGGATCAAAGACAGATCCAGAGAGAGATCAGAAAGCTATAGCCAAAAACTAAGACAAAATTCATTTCATTATCCTGTAGAACTTATATTTCAGTTTTTACTTTTTATATTTATTTCAATTTTAGTTATTATTATTTTATTTTTTATTTCTCTTCCTTCTATGAAGTTTTCTTTGTTTGATTTCATTATTTTATTGGTTTTCTTTGTTCTCCCTTTCACATTGCATTTTAATTTCTCTTCCTCCACTTCACTTATATGTCAATACTACACTACTCTTGGTTCTTTCCTTTTATTATTTTTATTCAGATCATATATTTCTTGTCATATTATTGTTGTTCCCATTCCCACACAGCACCCTTTCCTGATCTTGGTCCATTTCACTATCTTCCTGAGCTTTATTACTGTTGTGGTTCATTTCATTCTCTTGCACACTATGCCAAGTTTCTATTGATTACTCTCAGTATATCTCACCATCTAACCTAGTATAAGTGCTCTGCTTTCTGGAGTCAGCTCACATTCTTTTTCCCCTCAGACAAGAGTCTTATCTGTCTTTCACCTTTGAAAAAAAGTGGATAGTTGAGTGAAATATCACAGTTATTGCTGTACTTCTTTCTCCAAAGGATCTCCCACAGTTTTTTTTACTTGCTAGTACTTTAAATCACATAGAATACTCTATTGCTGTCATAATCCACTACACTTTTACCCTGCCTCAAATCACATATGTGATAAGGTGGGAGTTGTGAACACCAGTACACATGCCAGGGGAGAGAACCCACCAACAAAGAAGCCACCAACAAGGAAAACCCAGGTACAACAAGAGAGCCCACTCAAAGGAAAAAAGGGCAACCATAGAGCACTCAGATAAGATATCAGAGGTGACACCACTGATTCCCATAAAACTCCTACCACAGAACATCATCCTACAAAGACAGCTAGTAAATCAGAGAATCAAGAAGTGTAGAAAAAAAACACAAAAAATGTCATTAAATGAAGAGACAAAGAAAGAACCCATAATCAAAATAAATAGAAGACTTCCCAATAGAAGAGCTAAGTGAAATGGAAGCAAGCAAGCTATCAGATACAGAATTCAAAACAATGGTAATAAGGATGCTTAGGGAATTCACAGACAACTACAAGAAACTGAGTGGGAACTACAACAATATGCAAAAGGAAATAGAAACTATAAAAAACAAACAGAAAGAAATGAAAAATACAATTTCTGAAGCTAAAAATACACTAGAAGGAATTACAAGCAGGCTGGATGAAGAAGAGGACTGAATTAGTGAGCTGGAAAATAAGGTAAAAAGAAATACCCAGGTGGAGCAGATACACACACACAAAAAGACTCACAAAACATGAACCCAACAACATTCATATCATAGGAGTACCAGAAGAAGAAGAAAAGGAGCAAGGGATAGAAACTCTGTTTGAAAATATAATGACAGAAAGCTTTTTGAACTTGGAGAGGGAAAAAAAACCCACAAAAGTTCACGAAGACCAAAGGGTCCCAATAAAGAAAACCAAAAAAGGCCAATCCAAGACACATCATAATTAAAATACCACATATTAAAGACAAAGAGAGGATCTTAAAAGCAGCAAGGGATAAACAAGAAGTAACATACAAAGGCCTCCAATTAAGCTAGCAGTTGATTCCTCAACAGAAACATTACAAGCCAGGAGAGGATGGCAACACATATTCCAAGTAATGATAAGCAAAGGTCTGCAACCAAGACTACTTTCAAACCAGTGAGACTCTAAATTACAATGGAAGGCAAAATAACGAGTTTCCCAGACAAAAGAAGGCTGAAAGACTATATCTTCACCAAATTAGCACTGCAAGATATGCTAAGGAAGGAAAAGAGTGAGAAAGGCAGGAACACACGTACAAAGGGGGGGAAATGAACAAATACCTATCAATAATAACCTTAAATGTAAATGGATTAAATGCTCCAATCAAAAGGAATAGGGTAGCTGAATGGATAAGAAAACATGAACTGCATATATGCTACCTACAAGAGACTCACTTCAGAACGAAACACATACACAGACTAAAAGTGAAGGGAGGGAAAAAATATTCCAAGTCAATTGACAAGAAAAGAACAGCTGGGGTAGTAATATATCAGACAAAATAGACTTCAATTAAAAGCCATAAAAAAGTAACTAAAGGCACCAAAGGACACTTCATAATACTCAAGAGAAGAATCCATCAAGATGACATAAACATTGTGAACATATATGCACCCAACATAGAAGCATGCAAATATAGAAGCAAATGTGGGGGACATCAAGAGAGATATATATAGAAACACACTTACACTGAAGGATTTCAACATTCTACTGTCAAAAGTGAATAGATTTTCTAAACAAAATATTAATAAGGATATTGCAGCAATGAACAATGTCCTAGATCAAATGAACTTAACAGATACGTACATAGAACAGTTCATCTCCCCAAAAGCAAAATACAAATTTTCAAATGCATATGAAACATTTTCAAAGACAGACTACATAATGGGACATAAAAGAAGCCTCAACATTCAAGAAAATTGAAATCATGTCAAGCTTCAGACCACAAGGGCCTGAAATTAGAAACCAACCTCAAGGAAAACACTAAAAAATACTCAAATTTGTGGAGGTTGAATAGCATGTTTTTCAACAATGAATGGGTTAAGAATGAGATTAAGGAAGAAATCAAAAAGTTTCTGAAAACAAATGAAAATGACCATACAACAGACCAAAACTTATGGGACAAAGTGAAGGCAGTTCTGAGTGTGAAGTTCATAGATAGGCCTGTGCCTACTTAAAAAATATAGAAATATTTAAAGTAAACAATCTAACTATATATCTACAAGACCTAAAGGAACAACAACAAACAAGGGACAGAACAAGTAGAAAGAAGGAAATAACCAACATTAGAACAGTATTAAATGACACAGAGAAAAAGAACAATCAAAGCATCAATAAATCCATGAGCTAGTTGTTTGAAAAGATTAATAAAATGGACAAGCTTTTAAGCAGACTCATTAGGAAAGGAAAGAAAGAACCCAAATGAATGAAATAAAAAATGAAAGAGGAGAGATTAAAACTGATACAATAGAA
This sequence comes from Carollia perspicillata, assembly GCA_004027735.1. Lineage (NCBI taxonomy): Eukaryota > Metazoa > Chordata > Mammalia > Chiroptera > Phyllostomidae > Carollia > Carollia perspicillata. Next base: position 6,482 of record PVKM010039319.1, on the reverse strand, counting down.
ATACAAAGGATTGTAAGAAATTATTATGAATAACTCTATGCCAAGAAATCAAAACCAGGGTGAAATGGAAAAATCTGTAGAAAAATATAATTTCCCAAAATTGAATGAAGAAGAAGCAGAAAGCCTGAACAGTCTGATAACAGCTAGTTAAATTGAAGCAGTAATCAAACACTCCTGGCACACAAAAGTCCTGGACCAGATAGTTTGAAAGGAGAATGTTACAAAATATTTAAGGAAGGGCTAATCCCTATCCTTCTCAGACTACTCCAAAAAACCCAAAAGAGGAAAGATGACCAAAACCTTTTTATAAAGCCACCAGCATCCTAATTCCAAAACCAGATAAGTCACAACAACAAAAGAAAACTACAGTCTAATATCGCTGATGAACATAGGTCCTGAAATCCTTGATGAAATATTTGCAAACTTCATCCAGCAATACATAAAAAGGATCATACATCATGATCAAGTGGGATTCATCCTAGGGATGCACAGATGGTACAATATTCACAGATCAACAAATATGATACACCACATAAACAAAAGAAAAATTATAATAATCACATGATCATATCAATAGATTAAAAAAGGCATTTGATAACATACAGCACCCATGTATGATAAAAGAATCTCCAAAGTGGGAGTAGATAGAGTATTCATTAACATAATAAAGGCTATATATGTGAATTCTACAGCTGATATCATACTCAATGGGCAAAAATTAAAACTTTCCCACTAAGATCAGGAACAACACAAGGATGTCCACATTCACCATTTCTATTCAACATAGTATTGTAAGTCCTAGTCACAATGATCAGACAAAAATAGAGAGAAAAGAGCATCTAAATTGGAAAAGAGGAAGTAAAATTGTCACTGTTTGAAGAAGATATGATAGTGTACATAGAAAACCCTATAGACTCCACCAAAAAAAATAGTACTCAGTCTAATACGTAAATTTGGCAAAATGGCAAGGTTCAGAGTCAATATTCAGAAATTTAAGGCATTTTTATATACCAACAATGAAATATCACATCAGAAATCAGGGAAAAATCCCATTTTCTATGGCAACAAGAAAGATAAAGTACCTAGGAGTAAAACTAACCAAGGAGGTAAAAGATCTGTATGCAGAAAACTACACAATGCTAAAGAAAGAAATTAAGGAAGACATAAATAAATGGAAGCATATACTGTGCTCATGAATTGGAAGAATTAACATGATCAAAATGTGCATATAACCCAAAGCAGTGTGTAAAATATGAATGATACATTTCACAGATACAGAACAAACACTTCAGAAATGTACGTGGAACCATATATGACACTGAATAGCTTCAGCAATATTGAGAAAGAAGAACAAAGTAGATGGGATCAGCATATCTGACATCAAACTATGTTACAAGGCCACTGTAATCAAAACATTCAGGTAGTGGCATAAGAACAGACACATAGATCAAAGGAAGAGAATATAGAACCCAGAAACAAACCCAGTCTCTATGGTCAATTAATATCCTATAAATGAGGCATAGTCATAAAATGATATAAAACTAGCTTCTTCAACATATAGTGTTGGGAGATCTGAAGAGCTATATGCAAAAAAAATGAAACTCAATGACCAACTTACAACATACAGAAACATAAACTGAAGATGGATAAAACGTAAATATAAGTTGCAACACCATAAAAGTCATAGAGGGGGACATAAGCAGGAAAATTTCACATATTCATCCAGCAATATTTTCACTGCCATGTCCCCAAGGAGCAAGAGATGTAAAGGAAGCAATAAACAAATGGGACTTCTTCAAAACAAAAAGTTCTGCCCAGCTAAAGAAAATATCAGCAAAATGAAAAGGAAACCAACTGCATGGGAAAACATATTTGCCAATAATACCTGGGACAAGCATTTGATCTCCAATATATATAAAGAACTCACATGACTCCACACCAGGAAGACAAACAATCCAATTAAAAAATGGACAAAGAACCTGAACAGACACTTCTCCAAGGAGGACATGAAGAGAGCACAGACATATGAAGGGATTAGCATCACTAGCCATCAGAGCGATGCAAATTAAGACCACAATAAGATACCACTTCACACTGGTCAGAATGGCCATCATAACAAATCAACAAACCACAAGTGTTGGACAGGATGTGGAGAAAGGGGAACCCTAGTGCACTGTTGGTGGGAATGCAGACTTGTGCAGCCACTGTGGAAAACAGCATGGGATATCCTCAGAAAACAAAAAAAAGGGATCTGCCTTTTGACACAGCAATTCCACTGCTAGGATTATATCCTAAGAGCCCTGAAACACCAATCCAAAAGAACCTATACACCCAATGTTCACAGCAGCACAATTTACAATAGCCAAGTGCTGGAAGCAACCTAAGTGCCCATCAGTAAATGAGTGGATCAAAAAAAACTATGCTAAATTTACAGGATGGAATACTATGCAGCAGAAAGAATGAAGGAGCTAACCTTCATAACAGCCTGGATGGAACTGGAAAGCATTATGCTAAGTGAAATAAGCCAGGTGGTGAAAGACAAATACCATATGATCTCACATACAAGAGGAACCCAATCAAGAAAACAAACAAGAAAGCAAAATAAAACCAAAGACATTGAAATGAACAACAAACTGATAGCATCCAGAGGGGAAATGGGAGGGGATAATGTGGGGAAAAGGGCAAAGTGTTTTCAAGAACATCTATAAGGTACATATGGACAAAACCAAAGGGTGTATGATGAAAGGTAGGGAGTGGGGATAGCTGGGGTTGGGGGAAGTGGTGGTGGGGGGATGGAGACAACTGTACTTGAACAACAATAAAAAATAATTTTTAAATAAAAAAGGAGAAGCCTAACAGAGACAGAATCATGGAAATGGAGGGCATTTTTATGGTTGCCAGATGAGAGGTGCATTTGGGGAAATGGGTGAAGAGGTAAGGGTATTAAGAAGTACACATTGGGAAAAAAAAGTATAAATTGGTAGTTTCAGAATAGCTGTGGGGATATCGAGTACTGTATAGGAAATGGAGTAGCCTAAGAAGTTATATGCATGATCCATGGACATGAACAAAGATGTTGGATTGCCTGAGGGAGAGGTGGGTGCTTGGTGGAACAGGAGAAGGGAAAAACTGGTATAACTGCAATAGCTCAATCAATACATTATAATTAAAAATAAAAAAAACAAAAGCAAAATTATTACAAAATTGCTTTGAGTTAGATTATATTCATTACACTATTAAAACATACAAACATGAAGCTTGTTATACAGTATACATGAAATTAAGTATAGACTCTTTATGCTTATACAAAGAAATAAAACTGACATTTATTAAAATATAAAGGCATAATATTAATACATTCATGTTATCTATAGTAATTTAATGTGATGGATAGTTTTGTACCATGAAACTAAGTCAGCTTACAAAATGAACATATTACCTACCTGTGTGGTAATGGTCCTTTAGACTTCATCATCATTGTTGTCTTAATCCCCAAGGCTACACTCCTAATGGCAGCATTGGATGGTTTTTCTTGTGAAACTCTTGCAAATGTCTTTCCTTGAAAATGTGACTTTGTCTTTTAACTTTTAACTTCACTCAAATGTGTCTGTGAATCAGCATTTGTTATTTTCTCATTAGCCCAGGAAATCACATCCATCACACCTGGAGCCAACTCTACAGTAAATGCAAACTTTTGCCAACTTCTGCGCTGAAGTAGTGTGGTAGACACTTTCAAAAGGTGGCCCTTCCCACCTCTCATAACAAATATATTAAATTGATCACAGAGTAAGCTCGAAGAATATACATGTGATATAAAGTGATCACAGGTATGCAAGGAAGTTACAATTGTCCTTTTATTCCTCAGCTTCTGCCGCTGCCTCTGCTGTCAGACTCCTGTCCTTTCTGCCCCTCCAGAGACACCCATGGCTCTGGGTCCACCCCAAGCCAGTCCAGTTCAATCACGGAGAAAATTATTTTGATCAACATATGCACAGTAAAGCACTTCCCACATCATCAGGAACCATGCTGGGATTATGTATAAAAACTACCCACCTGGAGTGCCTGATGTGGAAATAAAATCAATGACTCCTATCACCTGATGTTCTGAGGATATCTGTGTCCAGAGAAGCCCTTTCTTGCCATTACGGAACCAAACTATATTGAAAAACAGTATTCTATGTTGAATAAACATATTTTTCTAGAAAAACTTTCTGCTTTCCATATACATTAAAAAGAGAACTATGACAAGTTAGGTTTTTTACTGTAATTTGCTAGCAGTGATCAATTTAGATCTGAAACTCCTAGATGCTCTAAAATGAATAGTCATATTTCTCAAAGTTATGTTGTATACTCGCTGACTCCAAAATATCAGGAGCTTTGACATGTATTTCCCATTCACATGTTGTGTGCATGGCTACAGTTCTGCTGCCCTGTGGTGTTTCAGGCTGTGGTCCCTGTGGCCGGTGCTTACATCTGTGTTGATTGTGGTCTGCTCAGCCTCTGGCAGGGGGTGCCCTACCAGCACATGCCCTTGTCCTATGTCAGGAGCGGAAGGAGCAATAGCAATTACAGGAACATATTTTTAGCTTCTCCTTGGCAGGAACAGTATCCTGTCCACTCACTGTATTAGTACGAACTAATTTAATCTCAGCCCTGAACACAGGGTGACAGACTGCCTTCAAGAAGTCAAGGCCAGGGTATGGAAGAAGTCAAAACTTGAGCCTAATTTTGCAAAAGTGACCACCATAAACTAATGTGTTTGGGCATGATTGCACAATAAAGATAACTTTCCTGATTTTTATGAATCCCTTGTGAAGTCTAGGAGCTCAGTCTCTGGAATCATGCAGTCCAGAAAAAGACTGCATCTCGAACAAATGCTCTCTGCCTCAGTTTTCTCATCTGAAAGATAAACTAATAGTATTTGTCTCACAGCTTTATTCTAAGTATTAAATGAGGTTCTTAATGTAAAATCTTGAATATATTTGCAGAAGTTTTAAGCAACCTTGTAAATTAATATGCTTCCCATTGCCCCTCATCCATCATCTCTGCACATCATACCACTTTGCTTTAATGCACGGAACGGGAGCCAATGTGCAATTTAAATAGTCAGTTTTAATGCTATTTTGCATAAATCACTCTTGTCCTTAATCAAATACAATGACCTTATTTTGTTTATCATTTGTCACATTGTTCCTGCAAATGTATATGTTATAAAAATGATTAATCGGGTAAGGGAGTGTAAAAAATGCCCTAAAACATCTGTTGTAAGGGCAAGCCCAGGTAAGCAGGTCATTTTAAGTTCTCATGGTCTATCTAATGTAATTATTGTTTATGAAAGCAAATTATCCAAAACAGTAAAAACATGCAATACCCTTGAACTACTCTTTCTAGAGCAAGCCTCTCCTTGTTATATTTATTTCACTCTCAACAGTTAGCCAGTGGTTTGACTATTATGTCTATACTGTTGAAACATTTAAATGAAGAAAATGTTTTAGAGGCTATAATGATCCTCACATACTCAGGAGATGGTCTACATGGTGAGCATAAGACTGTTTCCAGAAGATAAAAGGCAAAATTTTAGAAGCTAAGATTATTTCCCAAACATTAAATGAAACATTAGAATATATTCTTAAATAAGATTTTCTAGCCAAACCCTTAGCATTACTTTCATTCATTCAAATAGAATTGTACACTTGAAACCTATATAATTTTATTAACCAATGTCACTCCAATAATTTTAATTAAAAAAGAAAACAAATGTTTATTGGTTAGGAAAATAGCTCATAGAATAGAGTTGTACCAGTCATTGAAAGAGAAGGAAGAGACTTCCCTGATGAGTTTGTGGTATGGGGCAACCTGGTGAGCCTCCACAGGGCCCATTCAACGTTCCCCAAGTGAGTGAGTGCACACAGGGCCTACATGCCAGCCATCAGGAATGTGCTGCTCTATCAGACAGATATATGCCCCTATCATCATGTAAACTACTGTTTAGATGAGGAAGAAAACACTAATTATATAACTATAGGAGAGTGAACATGTCCAGAGTTCAGACCTAGAGACAAAACACAAGGGCAGAGTTGTAGAGACTCAAATTATCTTTGAAAAATTCCTTAAGTAGGCCAAAAGCATAGGACTTACATTTTGAAGGGTGATACTTTGCCATACTTATGTTTTGGAAGAAATAATTTATCATAAATTCTATTTAGTCCTGAAGAATGTTTTTCACATTTAGCTTTCATATAAGTGGGTTGATCTAGGATTATTCATCCAGGGGATGAGGGACTGTTGTCTATGAAGATCTGTTTACAAAGAAGTTAGTGACATGGGAGTGGAAATGATTAAAGTCTGGTTTGTGATAAGAAAATAGAAAATGTTGTAGGCAGGAGAGCAAGACCCCTCAAAACTACCAGGTACTAGAGAAAACTATGTCTGAGAGGTCATAAGTGTTATTGGAACTACATATGTAGAATCTCTTTGGCATT
>PVKM010039318.1:0-13815 GCA_004027735.1 Carollia perspicillata | reverse complement strand
GGGCCATCAGCTGTCCCAGAAATCCTGAAATAAAAATGGTTTTCCCATAAAACATGTCCTCGTCACAGATGCAAATTAGATATATTTTTAGGCACTATTAATGCGCCGAGCACCCATGTGTAGACTGCCACTTACTCCTGCCTGCCCCCCACCCCAAACTATGAGAGTGTGTGGCTCCTTCCTTTTAAATCCTCTTTTAGAAAATGACTTGGCGGTTCTCCATAGGAGGGATACATGCAACAATTCCAAAAGTTACAAAAGAGAAAGCAATAATGAACAAAAATGTCACTGGCAATTGCATGGCCAGAAAAAGTCCTTGGTCATTTCAGGTGGGGCGGGCCCGTGCACACCTCCGAATGAATGGCGAAGGCCGCGGGAAAGGAAGTGAGGATCGTCCTCGAACATAATAGAGGAAAAAGAAATGGTGTGAATTTGAGGACTGCTGAATGTTCCATGCATAAATCTTTGTCACAAGAAATAATTTCTGAATGACATCCATCCATAACACCCTGGAAAAAGGGCTCTGGGTTGGAGCCAGCCCCTCGCACGGCTCAGCATCCCCTATCAGGGGCACAAACAACAAACCAGGGCGGGAGAGAGAGCCGGAAACAGGCCCGTGTATGTAGGGAAGTGAGTAGACGATGAAAGGGACATTCAGGGGGTCCCGTTCAGGGAGGTCCACACCCAGGAGGGTCCATACCACCAGGAGGACCCTGCTTGCAATTTTGATGCTCTGTGGTTACTATCTTGACATTTTAATAATTGTGTTGTTGAACCTGTGTTCTGCAAATGGAGCACGTTCTGGGCTTGGAGCCTGGGCTCAAAGTGACCACATCCCTCACCATCTGCCCACCCCCGCTCGGTGACCACTGCCACCTCTGCTCTGTGGGAGGCCTGCACACAGGTCTGGGAAGGGGTGGAGATGGGCACATGAACCCAGGATGCTGAATGGTAGAGTGGGGCCCCTGGTGCCTGTGAGGGTCTGTATTTGCCCTGCAAGCTCGTGTTCCCATTCCCCAGGGAGCATGACATTACATAGCAAATTAAAAACACCATGACGTGGACAGAGAGAAAAAGAGATGGAGAGGAAGAGAGGCAGAGACACAGACTTCCAAAGAAAGGAAAGGGCTTTTGTCCTGTGTTTTGAAAACGGTGCCCACATTTTCATCTTTCACTGGGTCTACATATTACACAGCTGGCCTGGTTCTCATGAATTCTACAAATAGGTGCTGTCCTTCTAGAGTTTGATCTTTAATGAAATTTGAGAAGGCAGCCAGACCCCAAAAGAAAAATCCTATATTACCTTTCTCTTGTGGTTTCCTAGGGCTTCTGCACCATCTGTTCTACTGCCCCATTAGCTCAGACGTGTGGGCTCAGCAAGAATGCCGTCTGCAGCCCCGCATCACTGTCTTGGCCAGTGCAATAAGGCAAGAAAAAGAATAGGAAGCATACGGAGAGGAGGAATTAAATCCGTGTCTGTTCATAAACAAGATGGTTATAGACAAAGATGTAGAAAATCCTAAAGAACCCACAAAATGCAACAGAATGGGTAACTGAACAGAGCAAGGGCAAAGATACAAAATCAACATCCCAAAGCAATCACACTTCTATGTGCCAGCAAGACACAGCAGGAAAATTAAATTTAAAAACACTATTTACAGTAGCAGCAACAAACATAAGGTATCTGGAATGCATTTAACAAAAGACCTGTACTCTAAAAACTCTAAAGGACTCTGCCAAGAGAAATGAAAGCAGTGAATGAACAGCGAGGCATGCCCCTGCCAGGGAGGGAAGACTCAGCCCATTCAAGCGTCTCTTCTCCCCAGTACAACCCACCGAGCACTAAGGTCCGCATCTGAATCCCAGCAGGCTTTTTTTTTTGTAGAAATTAAGGAGCTGACTCTGAAAGAGTGACGGAGACACCAAGGGCTCTCAGGATCCCCTGCAGTGCAGCCGAGGAGCCTGGGGCTCTGACAGAGGCAGCTCCGTCTGCTGCGAAGCTACAGGAATCCAGGCAACCGTGAAGACAGTGGTGGATGGGACAGAACGGAGTCCAGAAACAGACCAGCTATAGGTCAGGAATCACAACAATGGTTTCCTCGGGGCCGGCCAGAAAGGGACTTTCTGGGGGTGGGGGTAGTCGCTCTAAGGTGATCGGGGTACCGGTTACAGCGTGCGCGGATGGCCACCATCATCCCGCGGGGCCTCGGAGATACTCGCACTTTGCGGTGTGTAAACTGTCTGCCCGTGCAGCGGGTGGACGATCCACACAAGAGGGTCCGCTGGGGCCGGGGTGGGGAGCCCAGGCGTCGCTGAGAAACGCAGGCAAACTTGCTGCAGGCTCTTTCTGGGCGGAAGGTGGAGTAATTGCTGTTTTAATAAATGTGTTAACAAGTTCTGTTACTTTCTAGAAAAGTTTTAAACATAATTAAGCTCAAACCTTTCTGTCAATCCACCAGTTGTGAGAGAGGCAGACACATCAGTGGGCCTGAGCCAAGCTGGGCACATTTGCTCACGGTTTCCTGAAATAGCCCGTTAAACTCCCCACCTCCACTTACAACAGTGGCGTCTAGGGCCCACCACACACATTTAGGGCAGTGCAGCGAGAGGGCAGACCCTCACTCCCCCGCCCCCGCCCCCGCCCCGCTGCTTGCCCCCCTCCTCTTCTCCCTTCTTCCTCTGGGGGCAGACCTGTGACCTGAGGCCTGGACTCCTCCCAGAGGGGCTTCCCTGGAACCCTCAGTTACAGAATGGCGGGCACATCTGCTGTCCTCCAAAGCTGCCTGTTGGGATATGTGCTCAATACCGAGCATGAGAAACCGAAATAAAATACAAGTCTGGCTCGGGAAAGCTGTCTGTGCGTGATATGCTCAGCCAGCCCCCGCTCAGGGAATCAGGACGGAGGCTCACCCTGCGCCCACAGATGGAATGGGCTTATTTAACGGGCAGCCGAGATGTTATGACAGTCAAGGAAAAAATATGTCTTTCCATTTTGGGAAATAGTCAAAGCTTTCATATTCCACCAAAAATAGAAGTGGAATTCTAGAAAGCAAAACGGCCTGGGCTGGAGCATGTCTGCTGTTCGAAGGGACCCGCATGGACCACGGATGCTCCCGTCTTTCCGGAATGTGTGCTCACGTTTCCCTGAGGTCCTGGGCCCCGGGCAGGAGGGACTCTGGGACGTGCTCTGGCCTGCACCAGCTGGGCCACCCAGCCCTGCTCCCCAACCTGCCACCCCATTCTGTGCCCTGGCCTGCGTCCACGTGGGGCTGCAGTGACCCTGCACCTTCCCTGATGTGTTCTCCCCAGCCTATACCCACCAGGGGAGGATGACAAACGTGGGATTCTTTCCCAAGATTTTTTTTTTGTCACTTGAACCTTCCCTCTAAAAAGAGACTCGCTTCTCCCACGTTCTCCAGTGCCTTCTACTGCTCAGCCTTGAGCAGGGCACCTGCAGTGATGGTGGGGAGGGGGGACAGAGCAGAGAGGGGTGCTGGAGGATCGGGGGCTCCCAGGAAGCGTTGGGCACACAGGCCTCAGAGGCATGGGTGGAGGCACACGCCAGGCCCTAGGCAGTGGTTCGGCTGCCACCTCTCTGGGGAGCTCTGCCACCAAAATAAGCCTCATCCCAGAGCACTGCACGGGTGCATGGGGCCCTGCGGAGTCCCTCTGGGTGTTCGGTGAAGAGAATGTGGAGCAAAGGGGCTTTGCCCAACCAGCTCGAGACAACAAACACCCGCTCAGCGGTGCTCAAACCCCCGGGTCCCTGCGCCCTGCTTAGGGGCTCTTGTGCTAGGACTCCAGCGTTATCAACGTTGATACCTTGCTGGCGACCTCTCCCTGCCTGATTCTTGTCTTGCCAATCTTTCTTCTTCTTTTGAAGCTGACATTTTACAACATACTTAATATGCTATTTGACTTACCATAAGGTTATACATAAATACAGGTAACTTACAAAGCATCGTACCTGGTCTCTCCTTCCTCAGGACCGCGGCTGCCTTCTGTAACCGTGGTCTGCGGGCTCTTCCCCACCCATTCCCCGCCGTCTTCCCAACAGCAGAGGCCCTCACCCGAAACTCCGCTTATCCTTCCCTTACTCGTAAGTGTATCACGTGCGCAAAGGTGTGTATATATGTGTGTATTGTATACATGTGGACACAGCATACATTATACATGTAGACATCCTATATACACAGGTTGTATGTGTTCCTAAGCTTCTTTCTCAGGCTTCATTTTCCTTGTTTCTAGGTGCTATAAAGTGGAGTATTTGTCAGCCAGCATTTTACTTCCAAGACTCACCCTCAATAGGTGTTGCTGTGGTTGAGTCATTGAACGTCAGTCACCATTCCGCAACGTGCGCAGTGCGTGGATTTACCCCAGTGGGTTTGTCTTTCCCCAGTGAATGGGCAGCTGGATATGGTGAGCATGGCCATTACACAGAGCTGTGGCCTGTCCCCTGGCCCCCCGTGGAAGCATATTTCCTAGGTGTGTACTTAGGAGAGAGCTCATTGGTTAGTGCGGTTACACAAATACTCAATTTTATGAGACAAGGGTTTTCCAAAGTGGCTGCAAATTAGGCTCCCATGGGCAATGTTAAGAATTCTGGTGATCCATTTCCTCTCCGACACTTGAAACTGTCGGTCCTTTAAATTATCACCGACATGGTAGGTGCAAAAGAGTATTATCGTTATCTGGACTTGCATTTTCCTGCTACTGAGGAGGCTGAACATCTTCTCATGTGCCGACTGGCCATTCATGCTTCCTCTGCTGTTGGAGTCTTTTGTCCACTTTTCCATTAAATTGTTGGCCTTTTCTTACTGGGAATGCAGTTCTTTACACATCCTGGGTGCGGATCGCCGGGCAGTTATTTGGCTTGCAAATATCTTCTCCCTATTTGTTGTGCCATTTTACTTTATTACCTCTTACAGTGAACAGATGTTCTTTGTTTTAATGTGATCAAATGTATCGGTCTTGTATGGTTAGCACTTTTTCTACCTTAAGAAACCTTCCTTCCTCAAGGTCATGAAGATATATATTTGCCTATGTTTTAAAGGTTTACAAGTTTTGTCTTCCTTAATTCATCTGGACAGAGTCATGATGAATTAGGTACCTACCTAGTTCCACTTTCCCCCCAAATGGAGAAACAAGTGTCCTGGCGTCACTTACTGAAGTCATTCTCTCCCCTCCTGATCTGCAGTGCCTCATCTGACATGTACAAAAATGTGTGCGGTCTGTTTCTGGACTTTCTACGGTCTTTCATTGGTCAGTTTGTCCATCCTTGGGCCGGTAACAAATGGCCTGATTGACTGTAACTTGAAGTACGTCTTCGTATTTGCTGATGCAAGTCCCGTTCCTTCTTCTTTAGGAGGGAGTGTCCTGGCTCCTCCGGGTCCTTGGCCTTCCCGGTGTGTATTTCAGAAGCAGTCGACATCCATCGAAACCCCTGTTGGCAAGTTCGTCAGAATTCCTTTGGCTCTCCGGGTAATTTCAGGGAGATATCACATCATCGTGACACGGAGGTCTCCTTATTTATGAAAATAATTGTCTCTACATTCTCTTGCTCTTTCAATATTTTTTTAAAAAGACTTTTCTCCTTCGTGGTCATGCGCTTCTTTTGCGGGATGTATTCTTAACTCAAACTTTTGTTGCAGTTTTGTAAACAAGATTTTTCTAAATTACAGGTTGTTTGTTGCTGACGTATAGAAACTGATTTGCGTGTGTGTGGATTTTATACTCGGTAATCTTGCTAGGGTTTTATTAAATCTAATAATTGAGCTCGAGATTATTTTCTATTTTCTTCACATGTCATGGTCTTACCTGTGACTTTCCTGTTTTCCCGGCTTGCTGCGTGGCGCCTGCTGTTTAGGCTGTCCTGTAGTGCCAAGCATCCGTCCTCCTTCCGTTCCGCTCTGATGCAGGGGCCTGCTCCTGACGCTTCACCAGGGGTCTGACGTTTGTTTTAGGTGCCGGGAGGCACCCTTAATCAGGTATGGAAGTTCCCCTCCAGTCCTGCTGTCCTAAGAGCTTGTTTTTCTCAGTCTGAGCGGTGCTGGGTTTTATGAAAAGCTTTTTTATGTTTTGCACCTGTTGAGGATCACACAGGTGGTCTTTGACGTGCTGCTGCAGTAATGCACATTCACAGATTCCTACCAGTTAAACCAGAGGTATATTCTTGGTCATATGTTCTTGATAGCATTTTATATATCCCTGGATTTTGTTTTGCTGCATGCTCCGCTTAGGATTTTATGATAACTTATTTAGATCTTGTTTATGACAGCGGTTGGCCCATACTTTTCCCCCTTTAGATTCTGAAGTCAAGGTTACGTCAGCCTCATTATTCGAAATGGGGAACATCCCCTCTTTCGGTCCATTCTGTCCCTGGCTCTCCCTGAATTTTCAGTCACAGTGACTTCTGCCACATGCAGTGGATTTTCTCCCCTCACTCCATTTGTGCTCTTATCGTTTTACTGACTTTTCTTCTTGAAACACTCTTTCCTGTTGGGCCCCTCGCACCTACCTCCCTGGGTTCTCCCGGTCTCTCTGCTCACTCACTGTGTGCCCCACACTCTGACGGTGGACGTTCTTTGGGTTTGGGCCCAAGTTCTCCTGTCTTCTCCCTCCTCTCTATTTAGGTGACTGTTTCTATTTTCATGGCTCTCAAACGTGCATCCGCAGTACTAGTCTTGTTGGTGGACACTGATCTCTCACATCCAGCTCTCTTTCCAACACAGACATTGGATGTCTGAATGGCATGGCAGGCTCAACACAGCCAGAAGGGTCCCCTGGCTTCTCCCAGTCGACTCCCAGTCTTCTCCCACCTCGTTATGCGGCACCATCACCTCTAGCACACGCGGCCAGATTCCTGGGTGCGTCCTGATCCTTCCCTCCCCACACCCCTTCACTCAACTTATCACCAGGTCTCCTTCAACCTATTGCCACAAACATCCTCTTTCCACTTCCGTGTTATCACCTGATCAGCACACGGAGACACGTTCTGTGTGCCATTCACCCAAGTCAGGGAAGGCCACAATAGGCTTGTTTCTGGAGGTGATGGCATCCGAGGAAGTGCAATAGCAAGGGGCCATCCTGGGCTCCTTGGCGGTCGCCAGAGCAGCTGACGGGAGCAGCGTGAATCGCCTGGTCGTACCGCACCTGTTCTCCACTGCTGCTGGGGGAGAGGATGAGATTCACACCTCCAGTTCCAATTGAAGAGCAGTCACGTGCCTTTCCCTGAGTTAAACGACACTAAATGAAGGCCGGTAGAAGATGGCCTCAGGGATGGGCTCCTGTGAGTCATGCGTCCCTTTGTGACTTGCTTTGGTCAAGAGACTTTTCGCAAACACAGTGCAGAGGCTGGAAAAGCCCCATGCACTGAGCTTTGCCACCATGAGGAAAGCCCCAGCCAGCCCGCTGACCGTGGGTGACACATGGCCCACTCATGGTCCCTGACTGGGGCGCATCTGAGAAGGCCCAGCCCACACCCCACAAAACCAGAGCTGAGCAGTTCCAGCTGCTGGCCCACGGGATCATGAGCAAATGACTGCTCTACGCCCAAATGAGGTCCTCATGCACGTTCTCCCTTATTCAGGATGACTCCCCCAGAGGGTGTCCCAGGAGTCTCGAGTTTTACTTAGTTGTCAGCCGGTGGCCCTTGGATACTGTAGCTGGCCCTTGGCCCTCAGGCAGGGTCATGGGCTCTTTCGCTGGCTGACCCCAAAGACAGGTTTTTCCTTTCCCTCAGATAGCAACCTGAGGCAGGCGACTGGCCTTCTGTAACACTTTCCCCTGTGGTTAATTTATGCTCTGGATCACTGAGTTTCTATGTCACGGTCAGTCGTTACACGGACTCCTGAATAAGAGGAGTAACTCACACAGACGGAGTGCTGACCACATACATCCCCAGCTCCACACTGGGCTCTCCTCCCGTGAGTCTTCCCCATTGCACACTTGAGGAAACAGGCAGAGGTCCTGACAGATGCCTAAGGTCCCTCTGCGGAGAAGTGGCAGCAGCTGGACTGGACTTGGGAATACAGCCTCTATACCCACTGCCCCAACCCTGCACCACGTTTGGTGTGCTCTGACCCTCTCTCCACCCTTTAAATCAGGGTGGGAAGCCCTGAAATGGGGAGCCCTCATATACCACTCAGTGCCATCTGCAGATTCTGTTGCATCCACCAACCACGAGAACAAATGTCGGAGACTTTCAGGGTTTCGAAGATGTTACTTTATTGGCCAAAGTTTTACCTGCGCAGGGGCGAACTCTCCAAACATGTCCGGAGACACAGTACTCCTTAGAGCTCCAAATGAGAGTCGCGCCTAACGCTCACAACTAAGGGTTTTTATGGACGCGAGCAAGCAAGGCGGGCACAGAAGTGAATGTGGCGGTTAGCGATTGGCTCAGCAATACAAAGGGGTCACCCATCATTGGTGGCTTCGAAATCGCGCAGGCAAACAAACGAGGCAAATCATTGGTGGGTTCGGAATGAACTCAGGGGCAAAACATTTTCTTCCTTAGTAACAGTCAGATGGCTATCCGCTTGCAACATCTGCTTGCCTATGCGAGCATATCTTTGAGCTCAATAAACATCTTTCACTTCTTCCTAACATTCTTTCTGTTGGCCTCAACAATTCCAGCAGGAAGAAGCTACCTTTCAGTCCCCAACAAGCAAAAGCCCACTTTACTATGGAGGCAGGAGGAGGGTTTTCTCCTGACTCAGCAACAACCTAGCCAATGAGAGACCACTACACTCAGCCAATGAGAAGTCACCACCACCCTTAACTCTCACTCCCCTCCAATGGACTTCCGGTCAAAACTGCCCCTCCTGACTTCCTTCCTTTTCCCCATTGAGTAACACTCTTATCCTTTGTTCTCTGGACTCGCCTACGATTCCCCCGGAACTTGCAGTCCAGAAATGCAATACCTCTGATATTCCCGAATAAACCCATTTTCCTGGTAAAATAACTGGCTGTTTTTTTTTAAGGTTGACGTCCTTGAGTTCTAGTGAATCACCGAAAAACGAACTGCTTGTGGCTTATTACCCACCCTTCCACTCCCAGCATCCATGCTCAAGTTTTTCCTTATTAAACTTTATTTTCTGTTCTGAATGGAATTGCAGCCTTGAATTATTCCAGTCCTCAGAAATGCATTTCCACATATGCTTATTGCATGTAAACGTTTCTTGGTGTATAACCATATGGTATCAAAGTAAGTTTATTGTATGCACCGTAAAAAGGCTTTAAAATGCGTTTATTGTCAAAACCAGCCAACTCGACAATCACATTAACTTTGGTAATTTGGACTTGCTTCTGATATCACTGAGAGTGCTACAGGGAAACGGAGAAGCCCCTGGAGTGTGGGGACCCCAATTTCCAACTGCACACCCAGGGCTCTCGGGAACGTGCACCAGCCGGAATGCGTTTGCACATCCAGTTCACAGCGGGACCTCCCCGAGAATCTCCGGTCTCCCAGCTTCCCAAGCTAGGTCACCCTCATCCCTGCAGGTCTCTCCTTTCCCAGCCCCAGCCTTGACTCGGGCTCCGCTGCCCCGGCCGACCACAGGCAGAGTTTTTTCGGCTCGGCGCGTGCGCGCACACACGCACGTCCTGCGTCTCCGCGTCGCTCCTCGGCGTGCGCGCGGCCGGGGGCGGGTGGACGGAGGCGGAGGCTGTTGCGGCGGCCCGGTCGGGCCGCGCACGGGGGCGCGCTCGGGGCCGCGCCAGGCCACGGCCCGCGCGCCGCAGCCCCGGGCGGCGGAGCGGTGCGAGCCCCGGCGCGGCGCGCGGAGCAGAGCAGCCAGCGGCTGAGGTGAGGTGAGACGGGGGCGGGCGGGGGTCCGACACCTAGGGCGGACACAAACCGCCGGAGCCGCGTTTATGTAAGCGCCGCGGAGCAGGTGGGGAGGCCAGGCTGGGAGTGCGGCTCCGGCGGGACGCAGTGCTGCCGGTTGCGTGTCCGGAGGGGCTACAGGCCGGTTTGCCCGGGTTGGGAGACGGCACCCCAGGATGAGGCTGAGCACGGGACGGCCCGCGTCTCCTGCCTGGGGCGCCGCGTCTGCGCCGGATGCTCTGCGCTGCGAGAGAGGAGGCTGCGCCCGGGGATGGAGGGGGTACTGCGCCTCGGGACGAGGCTGCGCCCGAAGAAGGGGAATCTGCGCCCCCAGAATGAAGGGGAGACTGCGCCCTGGGATGCGGCTGCGCCTGAGGGGTGGGGGGCTGCATCCCTGGATGAAGCTGCGCCCCAGGGTGAAGCTGTGCCACCGTGGAGGGGAGACTGCGCCGGGGACAGCCCTGTCCCCACCCTGGGAGTGTCGCGTCTGCTCTGGATTCTCTGCCCCAGGGAGGGAAGGCTTCGGCCGGGGATGAGGCTGCGTCCGGGGTGAGGGGAAGCTGTGTGTCCAAAATAAGGCTGCACCCTAGGATGAGGCTGTATACCCAGGTTGAGGCTGCGCCCCCGGGATAAGGCTCCGCCGCGGCTGGCCCCGCGTCCCTTCCCGAAGGCGCCGTGTCTGCGCGGGATGTTCTGAGCCGCGGGGAGAGGAGAGGGAGCCCCCGGGGAGGGGACGCTGCGTCCAGGGTAAGGTCACGCGCTCCGGAGGGCGCCGTGTCTGAGCGGGATGCTCTGTGCATAGGGCGGCCCAGGGCGGGGAAGTTCCCGCTGGTGCCGGACGTCTGGAGCGATCCGGAGCAATCTGGGGCGATTGGGGGCCCGAGATGACTTCTGACGTGTTCACATCTGCAGTGGGAAAATTACCGGGGTGTGGATGGGTCGGAGGGAAGATGTCAAATTGGGCTGTGGACGCTAAATCCTGTTGGAGTCCCAGTTTACGTGCCGGATAACATAAAACGTGTTCTAGCCCAAATATATACGTGGGAGACCCGCACCGTTTTGTTTGGTTCGCAGTTAATATTTTTAGCCAACCCGTTTTGGTTTTACTTATGATGAAGGCATTTTGTTTCCTTCTTACACAATCCATGGTGGTTAGCGTTCCATTCCCGAGGTATAATGAAAAGTGGCCTGGTGTCAAACTTCCTCTTTACTCTTAGTCCTCCAATTAAAAGGATCCATCCATCCTTAAGTTTGGGGAATAGAAATATTTAATCCTTTTTGTTCCCTTTTACACTGGCTCATGTGTGGAATGCCTTTGAAAGGTGCCATCCAGAGCTGCATTTTCCAAGACACTGGGTTGTCTTCAGAACAGCTCCTGCTCAGTGTCTTTGATTACCATCTTTTCTCTGGTCTGAGGCTGCTTTTTCCTCTGCTGGCTGAGGGCTTCCCAAAGGGGAAAGGGAGAAGGGGGAAAAAGGCAAAAGGTTCGGTGATAGTGCTCTGCCCCGGGCAAGAGAATTAGCTGCTGCTCTGTGCTGGGTCCTTTCAGAGGGCAGGATCCTCTCTCTCTCGGGCACCTGGTAAACAGTTCATGAGACGCACTGAGCTGGGTGCCCCATTCTGCCCAGAGGTCGAGGTCAGGGACGCCTGCCAGCTTTGAAAGGAATGCATGGTCTTTGAGTGATGCCTGTTAGATGCCTGAGGGTTCCTGAGACTGAATGCATTCAGCTACCTCTTCAACAAATTTGAACGGATAACTGGAAGGAAAGAGAGGAGGCCTTTCAGCAGGGGGCAGTGGGGAAAAGAAAACGGGTCCAGGCCTGAGAAATTCAGTGCACATATATCCGAGGTTTGATGTGCTCAGGGGGTCAGTACTAGGAGCGAAGAGAAAATTAGCTAATGACATCACTGACAAAAACTTCTGGGCTTGTAAGGCTAATTCACTCCCTTGTAAGTTTATATGTCATAATAGCAGTCCAAGCGGTTTTTGATTTTTGGAAAAGGAAAATTCTTTTAAGTTATATTTGTCTGTGAGTGAATAAAGCAGACTTAATATTTTTGGTTAATACTTGCCCTTGGCCTGCGGCGTGCTAGGCCCTCCCCGTCTTTGGCCAGGGGACACAGACGTGAACCGGATAGGCAGAGATCAAAAAAGCTCCAAAGCTGGCAGTTTGTTTTATTAAGCACTGTCGTGGCACTACATTTTTCAAATAGTATTTATAATTTTCGTTATAAAATTTTTAAGTGTATAGCATTACAGTTTTTTTGTAGATTTAAAAATAGCATACACAGAGTACATTCTGAAGGTATAAAAATATGATGAAACCTGATTTCACTCCACACCCGACCACTCACCTCCTCCAGCTGCTGTGACTGCGTGTTCTCCCCGCGGTAGTCAGAATGGTGTACGCACAGTTGTATATGGGCCTTAATGTCGTTTTTAGTATTTGCTATAACAGACAGTGCTGCAGGGGACATTTGTCTACACGGGTGCAGCAAAACCTGCTGATCGCGTTTTATTAATCACTGAAATTCCTTTGCTACAAGGCTTATTAAGAGCTGGGCTTTATCCCCTTGAGTGTTGTGACAAGCTGTGTCAGTACTTAGGGCTGAGGCCTATTGTGTCGATAGGCAGAAGATAGCTGGAAAGTGGAACTTTGGAGATCAATAGGTGGACTTAGACACTTTCCAGATTATTAAAAACTTGAAGAAAAACGATAGGTCTTTCGTATGAAGCTGAACAGCGTGGAGAGGTCCACTTTTATTGGAAACCGAATGGGTTTTTTCGGTGGCGGTTTTCTAAAATGTGAATTTCTAAATGTCTAATTTGGTGACAGACACCAAACGGCGTTTCTTAAACACGGTGGTGTTCAGAAAAACCCTTTAAAAATATATTCGTAACATGCGAGGTAGGAAAGGCCGGTCGTGGGGATGTCATTTACAAATGGTGCCTTGGAGTCATTCGGTTTCCTCACTCCCCGAGTGATTTCCTTTGCAGAGCGCACTTCCTGTGGCCTTGCTGCGCTTGCCCTTGGGCCCGGACCCTTAGAATCCTCACCTCCCTGTGAAATCCGATCCGTGTGCCGGATGCGCTTCTCCACCTGCACCTATGTGAGGAGTTCTAGGGGTGTACAGAGAAAACCGACTTTGGTTCTAGGCTTCCCGTCTTTGTGAATGATTTCAGAGGAAGACACGCGGAGGCAGGGGGGCTGGAAGTTGCTCCGAGGTGCCTGGTATTTTTATTGGCAGTGCAGCGAAGCCCTGCTTGGGTGGTTTTGTTTCACGTGCAGGGTCATCTCACGGGGATGTACAGGGTTCCAGGTATTGTTCTGGGCGTGGGGGACCTGGGAGCTAGCACAGCATGGGTAGCTCCTGCCCACGTGGGGTTCACATTATGGGGGAGGAGGGGACAGTAAGTCCCACCTAAAGTCCTAAGGCCAGGCTGGGCAGGGTGTGGAGGGGCGGGGCAGGGGTCTGAGAGGGAGCTCGGGAGACGGAGGGAGCTGGTGCTGCCCTGGGGCCTGGTGCAGGCGGCAGGGACTCTGGAGTCTGAGCTTTGGGGCCGCGGTACTGTCCTGTGCTGCTGCTAGCAGGGGTGGGTGGCAGCAAGTGAGACTGGCTGGGGGGCGGTCTAGAGGGCTGAGGTTAGGAATTTAGATGCTCACCTCTTTGGGATGGGAAGCCTTGGGAGGGCTGCCTTTCTGTCTGCTTCCTTCCTTCCCTCCCTTTCTTCCTCCTTTCCTTCCTAGTTGACATTAAAGAGTTTTGAATGAGGGAGTGACATGATCTGACTTATCTTTAAAGAGAATCGCTCTGGCTGTTCTGTAGCTAACGTGTGTTAGGGGCTCATGACACGCCAGGCCCCTTAAGTACTCCACGTATATTACT
This sequence comes from Carollia perspicillata, assembly GCA_004027735.1. Classification (NCBI taxonomy): domain Eukaryota; kingdom Metazoa; phylum Chordata; class Mammalia; order Chiroptera; family Phyllostomidae; genus Carollia; species Carollia perspicillata. Next base: position 101 of record PVKM010039318.1, on the reverse strand, counting down.
TAATGTAATCTTGCGATCGTCTGACAGACAGGCACTGTTGTGTGTCTTCTGTGGGTAAAACTAGGCATGGAGAGGCCACAGATAAGTGGCAAAGACAGGAC
>PVKM010039317.1:0-13755 GCA_004027735.1 Carollia perspicillata | reverse complement strand
ACTAAGTTCTAGGTGACTCCTGGTCATCCTGACCTTCAACACCCCCAAACCATATTTTTCTTTAGAATGACGGAAGGTGTGCTGCCATTATGATATTACAAATAATGCAATTTGTGATCGAACAGGCCTATTAAAACAACTGGCTTTATTGTGCTTCCAATGTGCTGTCTTTTTGTTCACGACGTCTCTCTGTCCTTTTTCTTAGGTACCAGAAACTCTGGAAGAGTTATGTGAAACTTCGCCACCTCCTAGCAAATAGTCCCAAAGTCAAACAGACGGACAAACAGAAGCTAGCACAGAGGGAGGTGGGTGTCACGCCCTGTTTTCCTGGGGTCAGTGGCGATGCACTGGAGGTTCATCTCAAGACGGCTGCGTGGCGCCGCGCTTCTGGAGTGAGAGAGAAAATACTTTCAAATGTTGTGCCCGACTCCCTTCCTCTTGGTAGCATGCTGCGTGATTTTTTATCTTATTTGTATCTAAGGAACCAATTTTTGCTCCTAAAATGGATAGTTTCTTTTCCTTTTTTTCTCGATCATTTCTTAATGGATTGCTCTCATTGGGAGTAAATATATCTTTTATAGAAATTAAAGTTTAAAACGTAGAGGGTCATCTTTTTATCATTAATTAGACTGCACGTAATACAACTTCGGGTCTAACGCAAATTTCTTGGTCTTGAGGTGGTGAAAGATTATCCTCTATACATCTGTCAGTTTAGTCAGGCCGACGTATTTTGTAGGGTTTTATGTTCTACACTCCACATTTCACATTTCTCTGTTCATGGGTAGTATCATCCCTATATCCCAGGATCACTTATGTTTTAGTTATCATGTTAAAAGTAAGTGAATTTGGTAGTAGAATAGATTTTGTCTCAGCGAGGTCTTATTCTGCCTGGTGGTGTGAGGGCAAGGCTTTGAAGCTGGGGAAAGTGTTTGAATTCTGGCTTTGTCACTTACTGTGACTGGAGCCCCTCGGCCCCACTCTGAGGGAGGGAGGCGGGGCTCAGAGGGGCTGGCTGCAGCGTCCCTGCTCTTGGCGCATCCAGGGAAAAGGGCCGTGCGGGCTTCTGAAAGATTCCGTTCCGCTTTGCTCTGATCGGTGAAGATGGTGGTGGCGACTCCTTTGTTACTACACGTTCCGATGAAATTGTTATTGAATACGCGTACACACTTAAAAATATTTTTATGATTAGTTATTTGAAAGGCAGTAAAAGGAGAGTCAGTTCCTGATTATGTCTTGCAAAGTTTTGGGTCACTGTCTGTATTTCACAGAATGTGCCCTGGCCTGTTTTCATAACGGGCTGGCAAATTTGAAAACAACTTCTAAAATTATGTGGATTGCAGGTTAATTTACTGACTGCCTTCCTTAGAGGTGAATGCTTGACATAAGGCTTGGTATAATTATAATTTTTACGTGCTGATTTCAAAACCCAAACACTGCACATTGTGGGTTTTTTTTTTTTTATCAGTGAAAGGGCGTTTTTAATTTGAACTTGCCAGAATGGTAGATTCAGTTTAGATTTTTTCTTCTCTAGTTACCCAAGGCTTTGAGCATTCTAGCCTTCATGTGGAGTAAATTATTGTAATTTAGCATGAAGAGGTTCAAGTACCTGAATGTAAGAGTGATAGCAAATGAACCCAGCCCATTTTCTGATGCTGGGTGTCCGGCTCCACGCTGAATTATCACCACCAGGCTGCTCATCGTAATGCCTTCTTTTCTAGGAAGCACTCCAAAAAATACGGCAGAAGAATACGATGAGGCGAGAAGTGACGGTGGAGCTAAGCAGCCAAGGTTTCTGGAAGACTGGCATCCGTTCTGATGTCTGTCAGGTAACAGTGCTTCTGAGAACACAGTCATGCCTCTCCCTCTCCTTAAACACCCGCTGGCCCTGCCGTTTTCCTACTCCGGAGAAGTTGCTACGGAACATACCATCTCGTAGCTAAATGGGACGCCAAACATAAATTAAATTGTTTCGTATCGTCTGGGTTTCGTTTTTGTTGTCAGTTTCGGTATTGTCTGGATTGGTTCCGTGGTGTGTGCACCCACAGGCACAGTGGGAGGGTGGGGGAGACGCACCCGCCCGGCTGCAGCCCACGTGGAGGTGGTCCAGCACTCGGCAGGCAGACTCCTGAAGGCCGTGTGTGCGGGCTTTACAGGCCTGAGACTCAAACCTACGCTGCAGAGAACCGAAGGCGTTAATGAATAGAGTCAGTGTAAATTTTATATTTGAGCCAGATGATGGTATTTTTTCATTATGAATTCTGTAGCGGAACATGCCAGGTGTATATACCCGGCTCACTAATAAGTGTTAAGCATCTTTGTTTTCCCTGTGGGCGGAATTTATACCAGGTCAGAGATCCCTAAAACCCAGCGTATTCTTTGACTTTTCACCTGCTTTTTTGTTATGATTACTATTGGTTGCACTCTGTGGGAATTACAGTAAAGGTTGGGGTCAGGTAATGTGATTTGCTGTGTTTAGCATTTTGGAGGATTCTTTCCAGCCTTCCACTTATCCGTTTTGATGGTAGTATATATTGTAATAAGTTCAGACACTCTTAGGTATTCATTTCATCATAATGAGCTTTTAAGAAAAAAATCAATGTTGGCATTTAATTATTATATTGAACAGTGGGATTTAATCCAATAATTAAAGGTATTGCTGTGTAATTCATTTACCATGTGATGTCCAGAGCTAAATAGTTTTGTTTTAAGATGAACTGCTATTGATGCAGTGCTGCTAAATAGTTGGAGAATAACCATCTGCAGTGGTACCCAGCCGCATCCTGGGAGGCTTCAGCTATTTTGCCAATTGACCAATTTTTTTTTTTCTCTAAGTACCTTCAGGAGTGAATATCTTTTTTTTTTAAAGATTTTATTTATTTATTTTTAAACACAGGAGAAGGAAAGGAGAAAGAGAGGGAGAGACAGACATGTGCCCTGACTGGGAATCAAACCAGCGACCTTTTGGTTCACAGGCCCATGCTCAGTCCACTGAGCTACACGAGCCAGGGCCAGAGGTGAATCTCTTACTCTGTTGATTCTGAGGGCCGCTGGAAGCCGTATCCCCCAATGTTCCTGTTTGCTAGTGTTTGCCCGAATCCAACAGGACATCATCCTAAGGCAGACACCGTAAGAGTGGTGAGCAGAATGTTAAACAGTCTGCTTAAAATCTGGTGACCCCAGTGACAAGTCCAGGTGACTGTTTAAGGAGACCCTACCATTGGGGAGCACCGAGAACTGGCCTGGACCTTAGTGGCCTTCTAGTGTGGTGATTTTCTAACTGGAGTTTTTGGTTAACTCTGAAGTTTTGTTTCATAAGAAAATCCTGTGGGTCCTAGTTTGTTTCTTGCACGGAAGGTACTTTTCTAAAGAAGCATTGAGTCCTTTTGTCCCTTTCTCATGGTAACACAAGTCGGGGTGCCTAGCGAATGCTCGGCTCCACTGCGGTTTTTTGTCCCTCGGCTGCATCACAGATGGCCCAGTCCGGTTCCTCAGCGAGATTTGAAGTAGCTTGAGGACGAGGCGATCTTCTCTCTAAGTGTATTATACATTCTGTCTTGAGGTTGATGGGCAGAAGCACTCAGTCACTGTCTTTGACTAACACGTCAGAGAAAATGGATCCCGATGAAACCTCACACAAAGGTGAACACTTCTTGATCTGATAATAGTTCTTCCCTCTGTAGGACTCTCCTTCTCCCGAGACAACTGTATCTGTTTAGAAGCCATGCTTACAGTGCCAACAGGAATTTCCAGTTTGCCTGTGGTGAAGAAGGAAACTTGATTCAGTGCAAACCAGCTCAACTGTGATATGGCAGCTGTGAAAACAGCGTGGCTGCGAGGCAGCCCCGGGGCCCAGGGGCTCTGGGAGCAGGCCCCCCTCCGCTCGCTCTGTTCTGCTCCCCCATGGTCTGCCGTGCTCCTTGCCACTCTGTCTGGTGCTGCGCTGGTCTGCTCTGCTGTGCTTTGGGCTGCTCAGTTCTGTGCCGGTCTGCTCTGGTGAGACACCTCCGGTGTTGCAGCTCAGCTAGGGTGGGAAGGGCAAGTGCGCTGTCAGAGCCACAGGGTAGCTGGCTTCTGTGGACAGAAATTCCTGCCCCTGGGCCCTGATTAGTCTGTTCTCATGCAAATGAGAGCTCCAAAGCCTTGCAGTTTGAGTGGTCTAAAAGTCACTGTCCTGATTGGTCAGAGTACAGCCTTTGTAGTTTGTTGGAGCTGTGCAGCTCTGATTAGATGGGGAAAGCCTCAATCCTATTGGTTGAAATAGGATTGCAGGAAGTCTTTTATGAGGGCTGGCTCAGGTGGCTGAAGCACCTTGCAGGCAGGCAGTTCAGTGCCGACCTGTCCCTGAGTGCAGGTGGTGTTAGAGGCCCCTGTGTAGAAATGGCTGCTAGGCTCCTTTAAAAAAAAAAAAAAAATTGAGCCCACTTAGCCACCAGGATCCTTTCTTAGTAGGTGTCCTCTTTCTCAGGGTTCACATTACATTCTCCAGTCCTGATGGAATTCTTTTTTAAGATTTCAGTAAAATTATCCTCGCATATAAATGACTTGATAAAGAGTGTAAATTGCTGACCGAGTTCATAGACTGAATACAGGAATTGCTTTATGGTTTGTTTGTTTGTTTGTTTTTAAAAAGTCTGCATACAAATGAATGGAAGTGTGAGGCAGCCAGCTACCTGAAAAGTTGATAAAAGCAGAAGAGAAAGAAACCTGAGCACAATGGTGGCGATAGGGAGGTGGGGGCAGGGGGCGTGGACTATTAAAGACAACAGTAAAACTATAAAGTCCATGTGCTTTGGTGAAATAGTTCCCTATGCACCCAAATCAAACCATCCTGGAGTCATTCTGTAGCCCCGAACCTTAGGTGAACAGATGAAGTATCGGTTTATTTATCTTGACATATTGAGTATTACTTCACCATCTGTGAATATTCTGGGAGTTGTGAAAGTAAACTGTTACCTACATTGAGCTTAAAACGTCAACATATAGAAATGCCACCCCTTGAGAATTGGAGGTGTTACTCAGCAACTCATTCGCCACATAGGAGCAACCCAGTTCACATTTAAATGCAAAAACCTAATGTAGGGTAAATATGATGTAGGGGAGAATGGCCAGGGAAAATGACTTAATTGACTGTTGGCTCAAAGTGAGTATTTTTGCAGTGAATATTTTTATGTTTATTTATTGATATCATTTTAAAATTTATGTTTATTTATGCTCTTCCTTGTTCCAGAAAGGTGGTAATTCTTAAATATGGGAGTAAACACCATGCCTATGCAAGCAGTAAGCTCCACAGTGAAAATTATTAAATTTTTTAGTCTTGTCTTTGCCACGTACTTGAACCTCTGATGCCTCTTCTCACTTAGCTCTCTGTTAGGCTGTCCTCACCCAGTGAACTGGGTTCTGCAGCCCCGTCTCCGGTTTTGGTCACACTTCCAGGGAATACGTGTTGGTAATTTTGGGGTTCTTCTGTACTTAGCGTCCTCGGTAGCCCTGCCGCCCTCCCTGTTTTTTCTCTCTCACACGCGACTAGACCACGTAGGTCTTTGTCCTCACACACTTTTATGTAGGTGTTCATGGGACTGCTTTGTCATCTCGTTTTATGTATAGTTCATAAGCCTAGTTTGCTACTCTAGTTGCCCTATTCTGACGGGAGAAGTTGAATAGATTTAAAACTACACACTGGCATTTCCTCACAATCTTGCAAGGGAACTTTCTAAAAATGAAAGCAAGTTGCCAAGCATGAATCAGAGGAGGACAAAAAGATGCTCAGTGATTGCATGCATTTCAACAGTGCAGAGACTGATAATTTTAAAGACCGAGCTAGCGATCATGACAGTCTTGTAGATAATAGTGAGACTTGGTTGTCTGGGATAGAAGATGGACGTGGTCATATTTACCTTCCATGGTATCGGGAGCAAGTTTAGGGGAAGCGGTGCAGGGGGCTCGGGCTGTTTCACGTGAGCAGAGGTTCCAGGAAGTGAGACTTAGGTTAGGCAAGAGAGGATGTGGGGACCTTGCCATCTTTTAATTTTTAATTCTGCCTCCAGCAGTAGAACGAGATTCCAAGGAATAAGGAGACAGATTTGGGTTTAAAGTTATAATACTTTCCTAATAACCAGAGTACTCCAAAGATGGTGTTGTTTTCTCGACGGGTAATGGTTTCTTTCTCACCGAAGTGTCAGGCATAGATAGCTCACCAGTCGGAGTTCATCTTGAGGAAGGTAGTTGCACTGTGCCGTCTCCATGACCTGCACACCTTGAGTCGTGGCGTCAGCTCTCGTGAGCTCCGTGCAGTTTAGATGCCGGCAAAACCGCGCTGTCTGGCCACACATTTCCGTAGTATTGTCTTGTTTTTTTTTTTAATATGGCACTTATACAACCAAAGTGGACAGACTGCCAGTACTTCAAATCATAATGCCCTATCTATGGAAAGCCCTCGGGGTCAAAAATCACGTCTCCATCTTTTTCTCTACATAGCTCTTGTCAGCTTTGCACATGGAGGGACTCAGTATGTGTTTATTGACCTGAATGGGAAAGAAGGACGTTCTCTTGATAGAAATTCTGTTTGCGAGAACTAATCTTTTTAAGTTAATAATACAAGAAACTGATTTCTGTAGTTTCAAGCAAACCCATTTGCATGTATTTTTAAACAATGCCAGCTTAAAATACCTCGAAGACTGAAAAGATACAAAGCACATGTCAGTCATTCTGTGGGCTGAGCCCATCCTCCAGCTTCTGACGAACAAGAATGACTCCTTTATTCTCTTGAATTCTAGGGAAACGTTATTAAAGAGAAGAGAAAGTATGCCTTTCATGAAATTATCTCCCAATGAGGAATCTATAGCGACATGAAAAGTGATTGAAACAAAAAAGTACAAGTTCCATGTTCTTAACTGTATTGGTGGTTTCATAAAAGTCGCCCTTGAAATGTTTGAACATTAAGTATGAACGGGGGAAGAGCCTTTGAAGGTCGTTTGGCTGAGGCCTTCCCTAGAGGATAGAGAGGGGCTTCGGGGGGGTGTGAGCACATGAAAATGGCATGCAGCTGTTACATATACGTGTGCAGGGGCATTTTGAGGGAAAAGAGTCATATTCCTTAGATTCTCAAGAGCTTGACCATGACAAGAGTTTCAGAATCGATGAGTCCTAAGCCATTCCTTTTTGAATTCAAGACAAACAGAGAGGACTATGGAACTTTTACTAGCCTGAGGGCTGCTGGGGCTTGTTGTAAGCAGTTTTTTGTATCTGCTTATTTAATCCTTTGAACTGTCCTTGGTAGTAGCTACACTGATTTTTCCCAGTGTTACAGGAGAGGAAGCTGAGGCTGAGAAGTGAAATAACTTGCCCCAAGTCCCACAGTCCATGGGTAACAGAGCAGGAGTCGGACCCGGGTATTCTGGTCCCTGAACAGCTTAGGCTCATCGCCCCTTGTAGATGACTCGTCGGGACGCCCTGCAGCCGGCACACTGTGGGCACCCTGTGACGTGGGATTGTGCAGCGAAAATGGTTCTTGTTTGTTGCATTTTTAAAGCTGTTACAGAGTTAAAAATGTCCATTTTTTTTTCTTAGCATGCAATGATGCTCCCCGTGTTGACTCATCATATTCGCTACCACCAGTGCCTGATGCACCTGGACAAGTTGATAGGCTATACTTTCCAAGATCGTTGTCTGTTACAGGTAAGAATCATCCCCTGTACACGCAGGGTAGCAAGACGGGAGTAGTTCATCGTGCGGGGTTCACAGGGAGCATCGAGTCCTCTATTCTGGGAGACCATGGCCATGCTCAGAAATGTCTCTCCTCCATTCTGGTTGCCACTTTCAGATCCTTTTTCTCACTTTGTTTTTTGAGGTGGTCCCTGAAGAAATAAATTAAAGCAAAAATTTGCCTGTTAGACCTGAGCTCCTTCTTACAGTTTTTCCTTCTTTATGACTCTTCTTTTCAGGTCTTAAGTGCTCTAACTTTCCTCTGAAAGATGTGGATTTTTTAGATTTATTTTTAGAAGGGGGCTTGCCCCAGAACTCTGGAAATTTGACACGGGAGGAGATGAGATGGAAAGACCACCGGCGGGATAGACAGATCTCTTTCCTGTTTCATTTGGGATGATATAAAGGGGGCGCTTCTGTGCTGGGTTTTTAAGACTGAACTTAACGTCATTGAAATTTTAGCTGGCCATGACTCACCCGAGTCATCACTTAAATTTTGGAATGAATCCTGACCATGCCAGGAATTCTTTGTCCAACTGTGGAATTCGGCAGCCCAAATATGGAGATAGAAAAGTTCATCACATGCACATGCGGAAAAAAGGTACGCGGCTTCTACTCTTGGGTTCTGGCCTGTGCTCTCAGTTGCGAAGGAAATCTCCGCCAGGCCTGGCTCCCTGGCGACTGTTCCATCCTCTCATTCTTTGCTTCTTGACCCATAAATAATGACATTCGCTTTGAGCAGAGCGTTGTAATAAGGGCGGATGAATTTTTGGAAAAATTTCTTTTTCCTGTCAAGTGCTTTAAGGAACTAAGGTTGTTAAACTTGTATGTATGCAGATGTAAAACTTAAAAAAATCAGATTGGAGTGAGCTAATTTTCTTTCTGCATGTCACATCGCGGCCTAGGATGCTTCTAACAGTATTGACTTGTATATTTCTTTCTAAAATAGGAATTAACACCCTGATAAATATTATGTCACGCCTTGGCCAAGATGACCCAACTCCCTCCAGGTAAAGTAGATTTTTTAATAGTAGCTTTATTGCGATATAATTTCACATAGTGTAGAATTCACCCATTTAAAGTGTACAGTTCAGTAGTTTTTAGTGTGTTCACAATGTGGTGTGTGCTGCCGTGATCCCTCCCTAGCTTTAGATCATTTCCTCACCCTTGAGAGAAGCCCTCGGCTTGTTAATGGTCACCGCCCATTTCCCTGAGCCCACTCAGCCCCGGGCAGCCCTGCTCAGCCCCCGGCAGCCACTACTGTCAGTCTTCATGGATTTGTCTGTCTCCTGAGAGGCAGATTTTGTATCAGTAGTACTGTATTGTATGCTGTGATCCTTTGTGCCTGGATTACTTTATTTAGCGTAACAGTTTCAGAATTTAGCCATTTTACAGTATGTGTCAGTACTTCCTTTCTTTTTAATATTCCATGGTATGGTTACACCACATTTTATTTAGTCATTTATCAGTTGGTGGCATTTGCGTTGTTTCTACTTTTCAGTTAGTATGAATGGTGTTGCTATGAATATTTACTTGGGTATAGATTTTTGCGTGGACGTGTGTTTTGGTTTTTCTTGGTTGTGTATCTAGGGGTGGAATTGTTGGGTCGTGCACTAACTCTCTTTACCTTCTAAGAAACTGCCAGGCTCTTTTCCAAAATGGTCACCCCATTTCATCTTCCCGGCAGCAGTGCATCAGGGTTCTGGTTTCTTCGTGTCTTCCCAGCACGTGTTATTGCCTGTCCTTTTGATGCCAGCCATCCTGTTGGGTGTGAACTGTTACTCATCGTGGTTTTGTTTGAATTTTCCTGATGGCTAATCATGTTGAACATGTTTTTCATGTGCTTGTTAGCCATTTGTATGATCTTTTCTGGAGAAATACTTGTTCAGATCTTTCCCCCATTTTTAACTAGTTTTTTTTTTTATTATTGAGTTATAACCATTTTTATATATATTCTAGATACGACTCCCTTATGAGACACATAATTTGCAAAATTTTTCTCATTCTGTGGATCATTTTTTCATACTCTCTATGATGTCCCTTAAAGCACGAACATCCAATTTTCTGTTTCTTTGGTTGTTTGTGCGTTTGGTGTCATGTCTAAAAAACCTCCCCAAATCCAAAGTCACAGTTGGGATTTTGATAGGGATTGTGTTGAATCTGTAGATCAATTTGTGAACGATTACCATCTTAATATTAAATCTTCTGATCCTTGAACATTGGGTGTTTTTACTTATTTGTCTTTTAAAATTTCTTTCAAAAATGTTTTATAGTTTTCAGAGAATACATTTTGTACACCTCTTGCTAAATTCAGTCCTAGGTATTTTATTCTTTTTGATGCTGCCATAAGCGGAATTGCTTTCTTGAGTTCATTTTTAGATTGTTCACTGTGAGTGTATTGGAAATACAGCTGATTTTCGTGTGTTGAGCTTGCATTGTGCAACTTTGGTGAGCTCATTTGCGAGCTCTAATAGGTTTCCGGTGTATTTCTTAGGATAGTCTATGTGTATGATCATATCACCTGCAAATAGAGACAGTTCACTTTTCCTTTTCAGTCTGCGTGACTTCTGTTCCGTTTTCTTATCCTCCTTGCCGGGCTAGAGCTTCCGGGACGATATTGAATGCAAGTGGTGAGAGCAGACACTTTCCTTTCTCCTAACCTCAAGGGGAGGGCAGTCAGGCTTTCGTTGTTGAGACCGATAGTAGCTTTGGGGTTTTCTTAGATGCTCTTTTACTAGGTTGAAGAAGTTCCCTTCTCTTCCTAGTTCGATTAATGTTTTTTATGATGAAAGTGTGTTGAATTTTGTCAGATGCTTTTTTTGCATTTATCGAGATGATCATGTGGGTTTTTCCCCCCATTTTTTCTACTCACATGGTGTATTAGTTAATTAATTTTGGGGTGTTAAACCAATCTCACTTTCCTGGGGTACATCCCACTTCATCATGGTGTGTAGTCTTCTTTATATGCTATGAATTTAGTTTGTTAGTGTTGAGGATTTTTGTGTCTGTGTTCATAAGAGAGATAACTCTGTAGTTTTCATTTCCCGTGATCTTTTGTCTGCTTTCATAGAATAATACTGGCCTTATGTAATGGGTTGAGGAGTTTATATGTTAGCTTTCCTTATTTTATTTCTTGATTTTAAAAGGTACTTTCATATATTAATATTCTTATTCTGGGTGGCCTTGAGCCTTTGAAGAACCCGGGAAGGAAGCGGGCTAGGCCTGTATAAGGTTGTGAACACCCTGGAACATGGAAGCAAAGCAGACGCCGACCGGCTGAGGAGGCCAGGTGTAGATGATGATCTTTGTCTCCTCTGCCCCAGCTGCAGCTCCCACCCCCTTTTCAGACCTCACGGTGTATGTTTTCTTTTGCTGTATTACAAGGAGATGGCTTACTTACTGTGGCAAAAGGAATGTATCTGAGAAACTGCTCTTTCTGAAGTTCCCATTCTGAACATGATACCACCAATGGAGAATAAACCATTTCTTTTGTCCTTTGCCTTCTGGCCTTTGGTGCTTTTGTCGAGTCTCTTGCTGTGTCTCTGATCCTTCTGCAGATAAAGAGTTGACTCACGTTTCTGTTCAGGAAGAGCCTCCTGGCCCCTGCAGTCGGGTCTGCTGCTGCTCCCAGGTTGCTATCCAGCATTCCCCAGCGGGGCACAGCCTGGGAGCCGGCTGCCCTTCGGGAGCTTCCTACAGATGTAATTCAGCAGACACTTACTCGGAGCTTCGTACAGATGTAATTCAGCAGACACTTACCCGGTGCTTTCCGAGTTGGAGGCAGTTTGTAGGTATTTTAGGTGATCCAAAGGCCAGTGAGACAAAGCTCCTCTCACCAGGAGGCCTGACCACCTGGGGTGGGGTAAGCGTGCTGTAAATATAAATGACTTCGTGTAAGGGAGACTCTGCTAAGTGTTCCAGTGGAGGTCAAGAACAGATACACTCACAAGACTGCTGTGGGGCTAAGGAGAGCTCTGCTTGGTGGCTGCTTGGGATCATAGGCCAGTTTTATTCTGTGCACTTGAATAATTGAGTTCACTTGCAACGGTTTGCCATCTCCTCTGTTTGTTTCTTAGTTTGCTATTATAAAATGGGACACAGTAGTCTCTGTTCTTTGGAAGTGTTTGCATACCTTTGAAGCAAGCACCGTCAACGGTGAGTGTCAGTGCTGTGTCTCCTCCCAAGCAAGCTTGCTCAGACTTTCAGACTTTAGAAAGGGAGAGATCAAGCGACCTAGTCAGTTGTTGGGGAAATCTCATTCTGGCACTGGTGGCAGTGGCAAGGTGGACAAGCCAGGGGGCAGGGCCGAGAGCTGAGAGGAGGGGCTCTCCCTGAAGACCACGCCTCCCACCCTGCCCATCCTGCAGCACAGTTAGTGACCACCTCTGGCAGTTCCCCTTCACAGTGCAGCTGTCATCTTGCTGTTTCTGGAGCTTTGAGTCCACTTCTGAGTGGTAACCTGCTTCTCTGTAAAGTCTTACTCGCCTACTGAATGAGTTGGAACCTCCCCACCTGGCAGTCCCAACACCCGTGACGTAGCCCCAGACCACTTTTCTAGACACATCTTTCCTTACTTGCAGCTCACTGCACACCAGTTAGGTGTGAAGTACTTCCTGCGCTGTTGGGTGTACTGCCTTCCTTTCCCGAAGGGCAGCAGCCCCGCACAGCTGCCTGGGGACCGCCCCATAACCCTGTGACTCCCTGTCCACACCCGCGGGCCCCTGTTGTATGTGCAGACTCTCCTCTCCCAGGTACTAGCACCGTGTGGCGGGCGGATTTTCTTACTGTAAGCATTTTGGATGTCTGTGGTCTTACACTTGTAGTTTTTTCTTTTAAAAAATTCTTTCCTTTTGCAACCGGTGTCTTTCAAAGAGCAGGCTTCAGTAAATAAGTATTGAAGGAAAGAATGCCATTCTTTATATTACCTTCATCCGAGGTTACTTACTTGTTGGCTAGCAAGAGGGGAACTGGGGCATTAGAAAGGGTCGTGGTGCGCTGACCCGTGTGGCTCAGCTGGTTGGGCATCGTCACGTAAACTGGTCGGTTGCCAGTCGGGTTCCTGGTCAGGGCATGTGTCTGGGTTGTGTGTTTGGTTCACCGGTTGGGGCAAGGATGGATGAGGGATGTTTCTCTATTTAGTGTTGATGTTTCTGTCCCTCTCTTCTTCCCTTTTTCTCAATAATAATAATAATAATAATAATAATAATAAAGAAAGGTTGTGGTCAGAGCCAGAGCCATCAGGAGAGGTTTAAATGGCTAGTTAGTATTTTACTTAATCTGATTAGGGATCAGCTAGGATTTACAAAAAGTCACAAAGACTTAATAGATAAAATCCTGTCTACCTATCAAAACTACAAAATAATAAACTTTTATGATGGCATCATTTTAATCGACTATGCCACCCATAATTTTAGGTGGTTACTGCTTAACCACCTAAATCTCAGTTATATTTAACTCTGCAAATTGCAATGGAATGTTACCACAGAAAGGGCCCCTGAAGGACTAGGCGTTTGGTGGTACTTAAGTAATCCGTGTGTTATCAGAAGGCTGGTAATGGAAAAATGAGAGAATCAGTGGTCTTGGCGCGCTTTGTTTTGATTGACGGCATCATCGCTGGACAGACTGTATAAGAAGCTGTTGGGCCAACAGAGAGATACCCATGGACTATTTATTAATGTCTGTGCTTAACAAATCAGTTATACACTGTACTTTGCATTAAAAACACAGTAACAACATACATTGAATATATGTGAATTCCACTGAGTGGATTTACTGATTTAAAAGCTTCAGGTTAAATCCCAGAGATGCTTACCCGGGGACCCATGGCCCTAGTGGGTCTCGGATCTAGCAGCCTAGTGACCTCCCTTGCCCCCTGGCCCCCAGCCCCCCAGCCCCGCACTGGCCAAGGAGATAGACGAAATGAATAGCAGAGACTCCTGCACTGGGTGGAAGGTTCAACCGAGCCCTGAGGCCTCTGCTAGCTCTGCTCCCCCAGTCACCGCTGGGGCTCGGAAGGCCGAGTGAGCAAAGGCTGGCCCTGCTCTTCGCTCCAGC
>PVKM010039316.1:0-13804 GCA_004027735.1 Carollia perspicillata | reverse complement strand
CCCAGTCATCCAGAGGACTGACGCCCCCTTTCCCCTCCGTGGGGGTGAGGACAGAAGTGCCTTCTCGGTGCTCACCACAGCCAGGTCTGCACAGACTGAACTGGCCAGAGGGAGGGGCAGAGGCACGGGGCCCTTCCGGGCGGCATCTCACCTTCTTAACATAGGTGACGTCCGGGTGGTGTTTGGGAGGCATGAGCAGCAGGTGCAGCCGCTCGTAGAACTGGATCCCGTTCAGGGAGGTGACCCCCATGTACAGGAAGATCCCGAAGAGCACAGCCAGGGGTATCTGCCGGAGCAGGTCCCCGATCACAATGGAGAGGCCTGGGGGGCAAGGGGAGAAGCGATCGTCTCCAGGGCCGCCCACCCTGACGAGTACGGAGGGGGGCGGGCGGCAAACATACCTACGAGCAGGGCAACCAGCAGCCCCGTCACCCGCTGCTCCTTGACCTCCTGGATCTTGGGCTTGTCCCCGGGCGCCACAGCTTTGCTCATGACGGTGAGCGCATTGGCATGTGTGACGGAGCGGACGGTGGCAGCAGCCAGCCAGGGCAGGCCGAAGAGGGCGCAGATGCCGCCCATGCCCACGATGAGCAGCAGGTCCAGGTGGAAGCCCGAGCCCTTCTGCAGCATGCGCTCCTTCTTGGAGATGATCAGCCTGCGCGGGGACAGGGCTCACTGAGGCCCGGGGCCCGCTCGGCAGACAGCCCGGTCTTTCCGAGTCTCCCCAGGGTGCCCAGCTCGGAGCCTCTGTACTTGGAACCTGGTGGTCCCGACTCACTCCATCCAAAATGAGAGTTCTGTGATAAAGCACTGCCTCCCGCCCTCTGGGACAGCTCCCAGCTTGCACTGGGAGCAAGCAAACATCACAGGGATCTCCCGCTGGCTACAAAATAAACTCCAGCGGCTAGTATGGCACCCTGTGCTCCGCACCTGATGCCGCCCTGGCCAGGCCCCGGCCCACCCACACGCCAGCAGGCAGTTCCTGCCTGCACAGCATGCCCCGTCCGCGGCTAGGACCACGCACGTGGTGATCTGCGTCTCCATGAAGATGAGGATGAAGACCAGGAGGGCAGGCAGCAGGCTGGCCAGCATCATCCAAACGGGGAAGGAGCTCTTCTCACCCAGAGGGTTGATGACCCAGCCCCGCTTGTCAGGGGCCGTCACCGAAAATCCACTGGGCACATTCAGCTTCTGCAGAGCAGAGGGCGGGACGGGTGGGCCTTGGAGAGGGAGCCCCGAGCTGCCCCGGGTGGGGTGGGTGCTAAGGGCATGCTGGGGAAAAGGCCCGGGTCCGCCCAGTTGAGAGGCGGTTCTGTAGCCGGGGGCCACAGAGGATCATCCGGAGTCCGACGCCAGGCAGCACGCTCTTGCTGCTGCGTGTACTTGGCCTTACCTGGGTATAGGTGTCCTCGATACTGTAATCCACAAGCACCATGACGAGGATCGCGATAGGCACCCCGAAATCCCCAATCACCCGCCGCACCTGTGGGAGAGCACCACGCTCAGACTGGAGGCCCCTGCCCTGCTCCAGACCCGACTGTTCGTCACCCGCAGCTCCCGCCTCCCTGAGGCCTCCACCCCACGCACCCGGCCAGGGAAGAACCGGCTGTTCTTGAATTTGCGCAGGAAGAAGGCAATGAAGAAGGTGCCAGCCATGAGCACCAGTGAGAGCAGGGCCGTGTTGGGCTGGCCCCGGGGCCTTCCCTGCCCAGGGGGCCCGGTCAGGCTCACGTTCCCCAGCCCCGGTATGGCCCTCGCCCCAGTCCACGTGGTATTCTCGCCACCATCTGCTTCATCACGGGCTGGCTCAGAGTTGTTGGCGACAGAACAGCCGTGGAGGGGATGTTCCTGGAAAATCTGAGGAAAGGACAGAGCTCCAGCAAGGCAGGCGTGACGTCTGGGCTCAGGGGCGCTCTGAACAGGACAGGTGGGGCAGGGGTGGCCGGTCTGCCTGCCAAGAGCTTCTCTTGTGGATTAAGAAAATGACCCAGCCCTGGCTGGTGTGGCTCAGTGGACTCAGTGTGGGCCTGGGAACTGAAAGGTCGCCGGTTCAATTCCCAGTCAGAGCACATGCCTGGGTTGCAGACCAGGCTCCCCATTGGGGGCATGCAAGAGGCAACCAATGGATATTTCTCTTGTGCATCAGTGTTTCTTTGCCTCTGGCTCCCTCCTTTCCCTGCTCTCTAAACAAATAAAATCTCAAAAAAAAAGAAAAGAAAAGAAAATGATCCAGTCCTGGCTAGTGTAGCTCAGTGGATTGAGCACAGGCTGCAAACTAAGGGGTCGCTGATTCGATTCCCAGTCAGGGCACATGCCTGGGCTGCGGGCCAGGTCCCCAACGTGGGCCAAGTGAGAGGCAACCCCACATTGATGTTTCTCTCCCTCCCTCCCTTCTCTCTAAAAATAAATAAATAAGATCTTTAAAAAAAGAGAAAGAAAGAAAGAAAATGACCCAGAGGACCAAGTGTGAGCGCAGGGCAACTGAGGATGAGCAGGAGAGGCTGGTCTTCCCGAGGAAGGGGCGGGGGAGGGCGGCTGCAGCCAGGCCTGGAGAGGGACCGGGCGTGGGGCACGGAGCCTGCCACAGACACGGCCAGATGTGCTGGCGGTGGCTGCACCAGCCCCTCGGGGCCTTCTCCTTTCTATATTTCTGGGTCACCTGCCACTTTAACAAACGTGTATTACCCTTGTTATTAAAAGTATGTTTTTAAGCCCTGGTTGACCTGACAGGGCTGGGGGGTGGGGAGGCAGGAGGAAGGACCTGCTGGCTCTCTGAAGGCTGCATGGCCTATGGGGGGAGTGGAGCAGGGGTGGTGGGCATCTCAGGGCCAGCCTGGCCTCCCACCCAGGAGAGAGAGCCAAAGAGGGACACACTGCCCCCTGGCTCCCGCCCCAGGCCCACAGCCTCCCCCATCCCAGCCCAGTGCTCCGAGGGACCTGCTCACCTTCACCAACTTGTAGAAGGTCTCGTAGATGAAGATGAGGGAGATGAGGAAGGCAAAGATCTCCTGGGTGAAACGGGAAACAAAACGCACCAGGAAGCTCCCCTCCAGGGCCACCATGAGCAGGGCCAGAAGCACCAGCCAGAAGCCGATCCACACGCGGCCCACCAGGTACTCCAGCCCGTTGTACTGGCAGAACTGAGGGGCGGGGGCAGGGAAACGTCCAGTCAGGCCCGGAGAGCACGGGCTGACTGGGTGGGGGTGTCCCCAGGAAAGCAGGGGCAGGCACCCCGGGGGGGCCTGTGAACCCTCACCGAGAAGAAGGCCTCCTCGAACACCAGCAGGGGCCCCGAGAAGCCGATCACCAGCAGCGGCTGGGCGCCCAGCAGGCAGAAGAGCACGCCCTGCAGCGCCGTGGACACGATCAGCTCCGACACCCCGATCAGGTTCTCCGTCTTCTCTCCTGGGGCGGCAGCAACCGCTCAGGGACCGGCAGCCGGGCCCTGTGTGCTCCCCACCCCCCCACCCCGGAGCCTCTCTTTACCCAGCAGCCCCCCGAAGGTGATGGCCGGCGACAGGGCTGCGAAGTAGATGAAGATGACCGCGGCCAGGCACTGGGGGTCGAGCGCGTCCCGGAAGTCGCTCAGGTAGTGGGGGTAGCGGCGCCGCACGTCGCGGATCAGCCCCCCGAAGGGCCGGCCTGTCCGCCGGAGGGGATCGTCTTCCACTGTGCCCGCCGCCTCTACCATCTGCAGGAGCGCTGCAACCCAGGCCTCCGTCAGGGCGCCTGACGCAGCCCCCCGCCCACCCTGCTCTCCTCAGAATAGTTCCCAACCCCTGGACTCCCTCCCCAGGCGGCGCCGGCCGGCGCTGGCCCGTACCCTTATCTTGGGCCGACTTGGGCTCCAGCCCTGCCCCCGGGGGCAGCAGCCGGCCCTGCTCCTCCCGCCTCTTGAGCATCTGGCGCTGGAAGTGCGCGACGGAGCGAAGCAGCTCCTCGCCCTGCACCTCCGAGGGCGGCAGCACCACGCTGCAGTCCAGGAAGGCGTTGATTGCGGTCAGCAGGTCCTCCCGCTCGTCCGCCAGGTAGGCCGCCTCGTGGAATTGCTGCCGGGGCAGACGCGGGGCCGGTGAGGGCACAGGCCGAGGGCCAGGGGCCTGGGGCAGGGCGGGGCTCCGCGCCGGGGCTGACCTTGTCGGACATGAGCGTGGAGATGGAGCGGCCAATCTCG
Source organism: Carollia perspicillata (assembly GCA_004027735.1). Taxonomy (NCBI): domain Eukaryota; kingdom Metazoa; phylum Chordata; class Mammalia; order Chiroptera; family Phyllostomidae; genus Carollia; species Carollia perspicillata. The sequence goes on along the minus strand of PVKM010039316.1, from coordinate 9,630 downwards.
TGGTAGTCCATGTTGGCGCTGCTCGGGCCCAGCAGCAGGAAGAGGAAGCGCACGGGCACGGGCACCTCCAGCACCGCGTCCAGCTCCACCGCCTCCCGCAGCCGCACGAAGGCCATGGTGGGCCGGGACAGGAACTCCACGCAGCCTGGGGGTGCGTGGCCGTTGTGGGCGAGACCAGGGCACAAGCCACCACCCAGCCCCCAGCCCGGGGGCAGCACCACAGAGGGAGGCAGGTGGGCCACCAGGACCCCCGCCCCCAAGTCGGGCCCCACACCCCCACGTACCCACAAGGACCACCGTAGCCTCGGCGTTCTCGGGGATCTTCTCCAGCAGCTTCAGCTCGTGCTTAGACTTAGAGCGAGCGATGCCCGCCGGTGGGGCTGGAGGTGGCAGCTCGCGCTGGGGGTGCAGGAGGGTGGAGCTTAGCCCAGTCCGCTGGTGGCCGGGCCAGCTCCGACCCAGCCCCGACCCAGCCCCGGCCGCCTTGTCCACTCACCTCACGCTCCACGTCCAGCCTGGTCTCCGGAACGCCTCCGATGAGAGGCTCGGTGACGTGGGGGTCGCTCTCGGCCCCCTGGCCGTGGTGATGCCCCAGCAGGGAGCCCAGGGAGCCGGCGGAGATGTTCCGGGGGAAAGAGAATTCCTTCTCGTCACTTGGGTGGCTGGTGGGGCAGAGGGTGGCTCGTAAGAAGGGTGATGACAGGGACTAGGTATAGGTGGTCAGGGCGCCTTGGGCGGAGCCTCACCTGTGTTTCAGCAGGAGGGCCCGCAGCACGTTGGCTCTGTCCTCGGCCTTGATCTGGTCGGAGATGACCATCTGCTCCACCACCTGGTGGGCCACCCCGGGCAGGGTCTGCTGGTCCAGGTCCAAGAGCACCGCCCCTGGAAGAAGGAGGACTTAGGGGGACCCTCATCCCCAGGCCAGAGGGAGCAGGGCCGGACAAGAGCTGCAGATGAGGGCGTGGCTGGCTGAGCCCAGTTCCAGGGACGGTGAGCAGGGCCTGAGCCCCGAGTGCCATCGCCTCTAGGTCCTATTCCTCCCCAACCCCTCCCTGCAGGAATATTGTGGGGCTCATCAGAGGCTGCGGAACCTGGCCATTAAGAGGCCCCAGTGGGCGCAGGGGCCGGGAAGTGGCCGGACACGCCCTGCAGGAAGCAGGCAGCCTCCGCTGGGGGCCCTGGCCGCCCGCTTGGGCAGGGCTGCCCTCCGGTGTTAGAAAGCCCCTCCTCTCAGCCAGCTGCACGCAGCCTCCCGACATCCGCCCTGGGGTCCAAGCTCTGTCTCTGGAGCACAACAGCGCTGGCAGGGGGCCCTCGTCCACCTGGCAGCCTCGGGCTATCCGCAAACCTCCCCCTCGACCCAGCTCCGCTTCCCTACAGCCAGCGGCTGCCTACAGGGGCGCTTTCTGCTCTGTTTTTAATTAATTAAATATTTCTAGAAACAAGGGAAAGGAAAGGAAGAAAAGAGAGAGAGAGAAACATCGACGTGTGAGAGATACATTGCTCAGCTGCCTCTTGCACACCCTGCAACAGCCCGCAACCCAGGCCTGTGCCCTGACTGGGAATCGAACTGGCGACCTTTAGGTTCGCAGGCCAGCACTCAATCCACCGAGCCATAGCGGCCAGAGCTAAAAATTTTACTCATTTTCAGAAAAAGGAGGAGGGAAGGAGAAAGAGGGTGAGAGAAATATCAATGCAGGAGAGAAACACTGATTGGTCGCCTTCTGTATGTGCCCCGACCGGGGACTGAACCCACAACCCAGGCACGTGCCCTGACCGGCAATCGAAACCGAGACCCCTCAGCTTGCGGGACGATGCCCGCCGACCAACCGAGCCACACTGGCTGGGGCTCCCAGGACACTCTCTAGGCCTGTCCCCACACGTGACTACTCAGGAAGTACAAGTTCTTTCAGGAGTCCCCAGGTCGCTTTTCAGTCAAGGGCAACCTTCAAAACACAGAACTGAGAACAAACAGAACCCCAAACCCCTGAGTGACGAACACAGAGATGGCAGGGCCTGGCGCCGATGCGCCTGCACTCTGGGCGCCTCGCCCGAAGCGCACGAGCCTCACTCATGGCCTGTCCACTCCGAGTTCGGAACTGAAGCTGACGGCAGGCGTCTCCGGAACAGGCCTCTGACAGCCGCTGGGCGTGACGCCCGCAGCACGAAGGAGGCGACGAGCAGTGACCGAGCAGAAACATCGGACACAGAGCTCAAGGGGCCCGCACATGCGGACACGTGGGGAGGCCCACACGGTCCTGCGGGTGGGACCAGTTCAGAAAGCTTTCCGGCGAAACAGTCTAACACCACGTCAGCCCCGAAAACACGCCAGCTTCGGTGCTTCGAAAATGTCACTTAGAGAAAGCACCCGGCTGCCACCCAGGGGGAGAGGTGACCCCAAGGATCACGAGAAGAGGCTCCAGTGACCTCGATCCCGGTGTTGCCCAAGACACACACAGGGGCCGTTTTGCCCTCAGAGAAGTGGCTCAGGCGAAGGGTGCGTCCTGGGGCCAGGGCGGGTGGGGGGGAGGGCAGGTTACCGTGGGCCAGGGTCCGGCGGAGCTCCAGGAGACTGCGGAAGGACAGGGAGGCCACGTGGGGCTTCCCCCAGCGCTCCGTCTCCTCCTCCACGTCCTCTTCGAATTTGATCCAGCGCGCCGTCTCTCGCCACTGAGGCTCCTGGTTTTTGTCCAGCAGGAGCTCATTCAGCTCCACAAACACCTGGGGGAGAGATGAGAGGGCAGGACAGGGTCAGAGCCACCAGGGCTCCCCAGGGGCTGCTTTTGCACAAGCAGTGTCAAAGTCAGGGCACATGCCTCTGGACAGCACAGGGCACAGGCATGGAGTCCGGGTGAGTCATGACTCAGTTGGAGACTTTCTTTTCCTCATCTGTGAAATGGGAGCACTACCACCCACCTCCGAGAGCCCTTAGGGGGGATCGAGAGGAGAAGCACGCAAACACAGCCCCATACAGGACTCGCAGCGAGTCCTCGGTGAGCAGTTGCCGCGCACACACATAATCGGACACGATTCTGTTCGTACGCATTCAAGAACTGTCACGACTGAGAACAGAAGGGCAGGTGCCTCTGAGGGTGCCGACTGGGCGGAGGTGCGCGGGCACCCTCCGAGCAGGAAATGGCCCGTGTCTCGCAGGGTCATCCGGCTGTGCCCAGAGCCGCTGAGCACTCAGCCCGAGTGCACTTTACTGTATGTCTATTAGACCTCAATAAAACGGTTTTAAAAACCCACGTCGAGGGTCAGGGTTCAGGACCAGAGCCTTGGAGCCTAAGAGGGGCAGCATCACTAAGTCACAGAGCGACCTTGGCCGGTCACCGTCCCTGATTCATAGCTGGGCCATCATCTTCACGGGCTGTGGGAAGATCGCATGAGTCAGAGGTAACCGGATTCTGGAAAATGAAGTTCATGGCTCTGCAGAGCTGCCTCTGGGGTCCACGGACACTCCACTGCCAGCAGCCAGACAATGGCCATGCTCGGCATCGACACTGGAGGGGACGTCTGCAACCGCAGGTGGTGCCCCTGAGGCTCAGAGAGGTCACCGCTGGTCCCAGAGGCAGGGGCGGTGGCCGTGGGGAGAGGAAGGAAGCGTGAGAAGCTGAGGAACAAACATACCTCGTGGGGCTTGTGGGGGACCCGGGGCCGGGCCCGAGGCGTGGGGCCAGGCTCTCGTCCCTCCCGGCCGCTCTGCCCAGATTTGGCATTCTTCCGTACCAGGTGCCGCCGGACCCCAGGGACATCCTCAAACCGGTGACCTGAGAGGGGGAAGGGCAGCATCAGGCTCCCCCTTTCTCCCAGCCCTGTTCCCCACCCCAGCGCCAGGCCCAGGCCCAGCACTCACTCTTCATGAGGTCCAGGTCCGCCGTGGCCAGCGTCTGGGCCTCGCTCTCATCTGTGGGGACGCGAGGCAGCAGGGCCTGCTCCACTCCTGTCATGCTCCCGATGCGCCTCCTCTCCTGCAGGTTGTAGCTGCGGTGCCCAGGCTGCGCTTTGCTCAGGGGGCGCCCAGAGGCGCCACCATCATCACCTCCCGCTGCGCCACAGGCCACTGCCTGCTCCACTGCGGCTCTGGATGGAGGGACAGAGCCATGGTGAGCCAGGGGAGGCTGGGCTCCTCCTCTCGGCTAGAAGCCATGCAGGAGGACCGCACCCTCCAAGCACCCCGCTCTAGACGCAGGCGTTTAAACTGGGCCCTCCCTCTACGACTGTGTCCCAAACCATCATCACATCGGCCAGCTCAGGACACACCTGTTGGCAGTGCAGCTGGGCCGAGGGGAGGCTGCTCCTGGGGTGGGGGGCGGGGGATGCCTGCAGCCGCCACTCTGAGCAGCCCAGGTCCCCTCCTGCCCTCCCAGGACTGCAGGGTCCCCCATTTCTGACCCAGCAGGGTAAAGGACATGGACTTGGGCTTTGAGACCGTAGACAGCCCCCCGAGGTCACAAGGAACACGTGACTCCCTAACCCGCACAGGTTCCAACTCCCACTCCTGTCCTCCAACCTGGTGTCTCCTTTTTCTCTGCCATTGCCTATGTGTCCTGGTCCCCCCCATGTCCTGCTATCCAGCGCCTCCCATTGAGTCAAGGCCATGACCAGAAACCCCCCACCAGGCTTTCTCAGCCTACACCCACCCTCAGTGCCCTCGGTTCTGCTCGCACCCGTGCTCACAATCAGACCCCCTTTTCCAAGGCCAAGCTTTCTCTGAGGCTCCCTCAGCTCCTACTGGCCATCCAGCCACTCACCGGCCCGTGTCCACACCCCAGACCCAGCTGGGGACCAGCTCCACCCACACAGCCCGCCTGTCTCCCCAGGGTGCGAGCCTGTGTGCACCCCGGAGGGGCGCCATGCCCTTCACTTCCCTGCGGCCCTTCTCACTGCCTGGCACCCAGAAAACAACGAGTCCGTGATAGTAGTGACCTTGAGAATGCATTCAAAGTGATTTCCTCCCGGTAGCCTTCTCTGGCTAACACCCCCAAACTCCGATTGCCTGCCGGTGCCGGTACCAAGCTATTTGGCATAGTAACTTGTTCTCGTGCCATTTCCTGACAGCAACCAGGGTGGACTGGCAGCTCCCCAAGTGAAAGGGGGGGGTCTTCTATTTCCCCCAAGCCCTGAGGGCCCCAAGGGGTGCTTGGAGGTCACTAGACCCGTCCCTGACCCAGTGCTTGATGCTTCCATCTGAAGCCTGGGGGGAGGGGACGGCGGGGGGAGGGGGCAGTGTAGACAGCACGTCTGTTCCGCACCAGACTAAACCGTTTCTAAACCTTAACTCCGCCGCCCCTTAATCCCTTCCACCTCCCCAAAGAAAGGCTCTATTATTCTTGGTTTACAGATGGGAGAGCAGGCTCAGGGAGGTTCCCTGCTCCGAGAGCTAGTGAGGAGCAGGACTGGGGTTGGAAGCCCAGTCTGAAGACCCTGAGGCTCTGCTGCTTTTCCTGCCCAACACACTGACAACAGCAGGGACGATCTCCACCTGGGGACACTCACCCAGTCTGGGCCCCTCTGGTGGCCCGGGGAGCTGCCTCCTGGGGGGGCGGTGGCGGAGGCGGGGACGGACTGGTCCTTTCTGCCTTCCTGTCAGTAACTTCATCCTCCTGAAGAAAGAACTGGAAAAGGGACCCATGTAGGCAGACTAGGCCAGGCCAGGACTCCCCGGGGGGGTCCCCCAGGAGTCCTGCCCTGACTCACCTGCACGGAAGAGGGAGTGGAGGCAGGAGACGGCTGGGTGAGTGCCCCAGCACCCTCAGCCTCACCGGCCTCATCCTCATCTTCCTCTCCCTCCTCGATGGTGGGGGTCTCCCCCGTGGGGGTGGCCCCAGGGCGCCTTCGAGGCTTCCGTCCGGGGCCCTGGGGTGTCTTGCGGCGGCGGGTGTCAGGAGGCAGGTGGGTGGACAGCGGGTGATGGATGTGGTGGGAGGACTGGCGGTGGTCTGCAGGGAGAAGGGGACACCGCTGCTGGCAGGCACAGCCTGGTTCCTGGCCCCCTGGACCCAGTTCCAGCCCCTTCTGTGGTGGGCAGTCCAGCCAGAGGGACCCTGCCCCCACCTCAGGGTCTTGCCCTCACATTCAAAGTCTTCCTCCCCATAGCTTCGGCTGGGCTCCTCCCCTCCTCGAGACCCTGCCTCCTGAAGGATCTCCTCGAACCGCTCCACACCAAGGGTCCGGTGAAGTTCGTCTTCCTCCTGCTCGGGGAAGCCAGGGGCCACGGGGCCCAAGGGCTCTGGCTCTGGCTGTGAGGAGGAAGGAGTAGAGAGAGAAACACAGCAGCTCACTGGGAGCTCACCCCAGAACGCCCCCCTGCCCAACACTGGTACCCCCAGAGAGAGGTACCCCCAGAAGCCTGCTCGCTCAAATGCTGGGGCCGAGGCCCCCCACCCAGCAGCCCATCCCCTAGGCCGGGGTGATCTGGCACCTGGCTGTGCCCACCCTCACAGCTAGGGAAAAGGGGCTGCTTGGGAGGTCTCGACACAAACCCTGTGTGTCCAGCCCGATGGCCGGGTGTGTGAACTGGGCAGCTCACGTGGCTGAGAGGGAACACACTCCCTCTCGCTAGAGACAACTGCCCAGCCCGAAAAGTAACTTCTAGAGGCGCCTGAACTAACTGACCCGGACTGGAGTCTGAGTCACACGGAAACCAGCCCCTGGAAAGGAACGCGGTGGCCTCCCCTCCTCAGGGGAGCCCCCCATTCACCACCCCGCCGCAGCCCTGGGGTCCCCGGGCGCGGCTTCCTGGCCCCGCCCCTCACCCCCCCCCCCACCTGAGTCATGCTGCGGGAGCCGAGCAGCCCGGACTGCGGAGGTGCTTTGGAGCGCTCAGCTAACGGCCTGCTCTAGCCAGTGGCCTTGGTCCAGCCCCCCACCCACCCCCTGCCGGTCTCCACTCCCAGCGCGCCAAATATTTGCTCAAGAGCTTCGGGACCTGAAGGGCATCAAGGTTTCAAAGGGCGGAGCATGGAGTCCCCTCCGTGGCGGCACCGGTGCTAGCGCACGGCTAGAGCAAGAGAGAACAAGGAAGAGCAAGGAGGAGCTGGGAAGAAGGGCAGGTGCTGGGGAGACCCCGAGGTGGGGACAGGAGCCGCTGGGGTGGCGGGGACGCTGGATACGAGGAGAGAGAGGGCTCAGGGGTTGCTTCCTCCCAGCCCATCTCTGCAGCTCTGGCCCCGCAACCCCCAAGCGCTTGCCCTCCCCCACCAGAATGAGCTCGCTGGCTGGCAGGGAGGCAGACAGAGGGAGGTGCCGAAGCGAGACGGAGAGCCGGGAGGTAGCCTGGAAGGGGGGGGGGATCGAGAACCCCTCACACCTGAGGGCGCAGGAGGAAGTCCATGGCAGGCAGGGGTGAACTTGGGAAGGAGGGGGAAGGGACCTGCCGGCCCCCTTCTCGGTCACGTGCCCACTGGGCCAAAGTGACCAATAACGGGCTGATTGTGGCACTCGAGGTTAATGATTACACTTCCCAGGAAAATCCGGAGGGGGCCACGTGGGGCAGAAACCACGTGGGGGTGGGAGGGGTGAACCTGAGTAGCACGTGGGGTGAGGGGCGGGGCCGGGGGTGGTCTCCCGCTAGCGAGCTCCGCCCAGAGCCACTGAGCACAGACTGACGCGGTCTCTAAAGCAGGGAGTGGGGGATGGGGGGCGGGCACCGCCAGGTGGGGAGATCTAGCGTCCCCAAGTTCCTCTCTCACTTAGGCTACCACCCAGGCCCTCAGCAAGCAGCCTCAACTCCGTCCCCAGAGCTAGAAGCCCGACTCACTGCTCACCACCACCACCAATACCCTTCTCAGACCCCTGGAGCCAGGCAAGGCCAGGATAGGGATGGCAGCGCTCCTCGGGGATACCTCACGGGTTCCCCTCGCTCCCAAGCCTCTGCAGGCGTGCGCACACACACACATACACACAGACCCCCCCCCCCGTCCCCTCGGGAATCCTCAGCAGAGCACCTGTGGCGTGAGGAGGGACGGAGGGCGGCCGCCTCGCTGACAATACTCACAGTTCGGAAAGAATCTGCGCCCGAGGCGGGGCGCCGGGGGGCGCTGGTCATGGCCAAATCTTAGCCCTTTTCACTGTCGCTGCGGCTTTCAGGGCAACAAGGCGGCGGCATAACCTGAGCGGGGGGAGAGGACCGATCACCGGTGAGAGCAGGGCCAGGCCGGTGGGGGCGCCCAGGGCATTTTGCAGCCCTTCACCCGGCCCAGGGGAGGACAGGATGCGGGGCTTTCCGCCGGCTGGCCACCAGGAGTCTCCCAGCAGCGCAGGACCCTCCCGGCCGGGATGAAGGGCCTCAGGGTGGCCCGTAGAGGCGAGGAGACCAAAGAGAAGTTATTTATAGGAAGAAAGGAGATGAATAAAGAGAAAGACTAGCGAGGACTGGGCCCACACAGGGCCAAGGGACTAAGGAGAGGCTGCAAAAGGAGGAGGAGGGGCTCAGACTTGGAGAGAAAGCTGCAAGGTGGATGCGTGTGTGTGCGCGCGCGCGGGAGGGGGGATTAGATAGAGGAGGGAGAGAGGGAAAGGACAGGCCGAGCCAGAAACAGGAGCAGTGACCGAGTGGTGGCATGCGGAGGTGGGCTGAGACCGGAGAGGGGTGTGCTGGGGGGAGTGAGATACCCTCTGGAGCAGGGACGTGGGGAGGAAGGAAGGGAGAGAGAGAACTCTGGAGAGTGTCCAACAGGGCCAGCACGGGAGTCAGAGACGGACCAGCACAGGGAGGGGGAGCATGACGGCACTCCCTCCCTGGCAGGGGCTGGGGGCGGTGCTTGGGGGGTGGGGGGAGGATGCAGGCTCCCTGGGGGAGGGGCTGGAGCCCAGCTCCACTCACTCAGTGGACCGGAGGGAATGAGGAGGACTCCGGGCACAGGCTGGGTACAGCTTTATAATGGGGGAGGGGCTCATGACGAACTTGGAGGAGGCTGAGCACACAAACCCTGAGGTTCTGCCTTGAGGGGCAGCCTGACCCCTCCCCTCCCCTCGGACCAGGAAAATCTGAGTGGCCGGGCTGACGCCCGCCTGACTGTGACTATAGGGGTGTCTGGGGGGAACACGGGGTGTCTGGTGGGTGAGGTGAAGTTAGGGAACCAGAGCAGTGCAAATCGGGATGCCCATTCACAGTGGGGGAAGCACAGGGGAGCACCCACGGCTCTCCGAAGGTAAAAGTACTGAAACTCCCCAGTGTATGGTTGCGGGGAACTCAGGCTTGCCCGACTCAGGGCTGGCTACCTTGGGAGTAAGACAAGCCAGTGGAAGGACAGACGATAGAGTTCTGGGGGTAGGGGCCAGTCCAGGATGGGGGAGCCTGGAGCGACACATTCCTGGCAAGCGCTCCAACTCAGCTGATGACTCTCTTCACATCCCCCAGCAGGACTTCAGCCCGGGCAGGTCCAGTGTTGGGAGAGAGGGGCCCTGGGGGGTGGGACCCTGGTATGGAAAGCCTGTGAAGCGTCCAGAGAGCCTGCGGGTGTGGGCTCTCGCCTCCGGGCTGTGCGGGGCTGTGCCCTCGGTGTGTTTCCCCATCCACTCTTTAACACCCCCCCGCCCCCCTCCCCGGCCATCCTAGAACACAAAGCAGCTTCTGTCCAAAGCATCGGTGCCGATAATCCGGGGTGGGGAAACATTCCGGGGACC
>PVKM010039315.1:0-13815 GCA_004027735.1 Carollia perspicillata | reverse complement strand
TTATTTCGGAAAAATACGAACAAACTAACATTGAATAATAAAAGTCCTCATTCTTCTATGGCAAAATCTCTTGGTGTGAAATCTCTCCATCGCCTCCTCTTCATAGAAGACACTTCCTTGTCTTCAAAGAAACCCTTCTCTTGGTTTGCAGCGGATACATTTTCCAATCCACAAACATCCAATTAAAGTAACCCTTATTTTTTTCTATGCTAAAAGACATGCGGCGTATCCTCCTGGAGAAAAGACACAACACCTAAACAAAACCCAAATTCATGAACAGCCCAGCAATTTAATTTTGCTTCCTCTCCCTATACCAAAAGTTATAGTTACCACTGTTAAAAGTTCTCTCACTGAAAAAATTTTTCCTAGTCACTATTTACTTTGCACATAACCTGGAAAAGATGGTTGGCTGCAATTCTTGCGGTGTTACTAAAATATTTCTTTAACGTCCGAAGCTAATAGAGTGGCCATGAATGGATGACTGAGGCAGAAGCTGAATTTTCGTATTGCATTTTATCACGTGGTATACGAAAAATCAATAGTCGGCAGGTTTTAGTAAACATTGCACGTGCTACAAAGAGTGTGAGCATTCAGGTTCTCTTTACCTCCCCTCGCACAGATTCCCCACCGTTCTACATTTAATTAAATTTCCTAATTCAAGATGATCTTTGTTCCAAACCATAGAATTCCAGCTATAACTCATATATTTTGGTAAGAAAATAGAACACACGATCTAAAAGCATATTTTCATCATTATAGTTGTCCACAGGAAAAGATGCTATTGAATAATACTTAAGTATTCCCTTATCTCAGTCTGAAAATCTAACTCATTCAGACTGAAACTTTTAGAAACTCTCTCTAAGAAACTCGGTTTTTATGTTTCAGTCTACAGCTTTAAGAGGTTCCAAAACATCTGTGGGGTGAAAGAATGGCTTAGGAAATTCACATGGGAATCAGTCAGGAGTATGAGGAGCTCTCTTGATCCCTTGCGTCGGGATTTCTGAGAGTGACTTCTGGTTTTAAGATCTGGGCAAGCACTGTGATGATCATTTCAAATCTCATTTTTTAATCGTTTCACAATGTTGTCCAAATTCATTCAGTGGCACTGCTTAAAGCTAGTGTTCAAAACAAGCCCAAAATCAATAACTGTGGGATGGAAATGAGATGGGACACAGCACTACCGAGACCAAACAGCCACCAACGTGAACTTGGGAAGGGGCCCTCAGAAAAACAAGGGGGAAAAAATGTGAAAAGTAACTTCAACACAAATAAATATACATTAAAATAGCGATCAATGTATATGTTCCAAAAATGCATTCCTTCTTTGGGAAAATTTGTTTTGAAGTATTTGAGTTTTCAGTTAGACAAAGTCCCCAGGAATAGCATTTCCCTCCTTTGGAAAGCGAGTACTTACATTTTATTTCCCACTGCTCTGCCTCCCGATCCCTGCAGTTCAGTTAGCCTCTTTATTATCCCACACATCCTCTGCCAAGGAAGCCAGTGTTATCCCTTTCACTCTTCCTTTTATTATGCTCCTCTTCCTGGTAGAAATATCTTCCCTCTTCCTACCCACTAATCCAAATATACGGCCTAGCTTCAGAGGCCCTCTCCAGCCCGACCTCATCCGCAAAGCTGTACCTGACTCAGCGGAGTCACAGGGTTTTATACTTGGAATGGATCTCGGAGATTATCTAGTTCCAATGTTTTCCAACTCTGCAACCCAGAGACACCTAGGAGCCTTTTGAAAGAGTCAGAAACGGGGACGGGAAGTGTAAGTGGGCAGCAGAGTCCCAGGGCCTGCCGCCTTCTTTCCTCCAGCACTGATTTCATCATTTTAATTATTTTACCTTTCCAAGGAAGAAATCGCAGGAGCAGTCGATTCCAGAGCTTTGAGGGAGGGCAACTCCACAGTCCAACATAGATAAATGAAGAAATTAAGGCTGTGGGTAGAGTATCTGTTCCCAGTTTTCAAACAGCAGCAGGGGGAAAACTAAACTAAAATCCTGGGATCTTTGGACTCATGGCCCAGCTACACCGATCTGTTTTCTTTGTCACCAGAATACAATTTCCTGTGGGTGATTCTCTGGCATCTTTTGTTATTACACATTTGACTCTCACCTGTCTAACCCACTGAGTGAGGCTGCGGATGCCCCATGCAAAGGTGTACTTTACACAGAAGAGTGCAAAGTACACCTTTACACAGCCCGGCGCTAGATTCAGTGAATACTCTTGCCCTATGTCCCCTTCCCAGAAGCACCGACGCTCCTGACTCATATAAAATTAGTCAAAACAACACTGGAAAGACCAACAGTAGGGTATTGACAGAAATGTCATAAACTCTGTCCTGCATAGAAGCTCTCTTCTCTATCCAAACTTTAGTCATGAAAGTTGGCATAAATGGTAGTCAATATAGGCTTTTTTTCACAAAATAATTCTCTATTTCTGGCCTCACTTACATTTCCCCCCTTACTTGTGTTTATCAATCTAGACTGCACCAGTGAAACTCCTTGTTCTAAGTGTTACTCTGTTTTCAGGCCGTGAACTTGTTTTGGTGACCTTATGCAATTGGAACAGGACACTTCGAGGACAGCTGACCTCTCATAAAAGCATTTTTAATTTTTAAATACAATGAAGAACTTTATTCTTTACCCACCATAAGCTCTTCCCCCAGCTGCCCTGTCTCCGGATGACCTTCGTAGAAGTGTACGCTGCACATCCTACCTCGGTCTCCGCTCTTGCTCTGTCTTCAGGCCTCGTGTTATTGTCTCTTAAGTGTGGGTGCCATTTCTCCACCTCTGTTCTTGCGCCACACGCCATGTCGTTCACCCTCTCCTCATCACCACCTTTAGACCGCGGTAAGAGGAGTCCTCTTCTGGACTCCAGACTTGAGACACCTGCTCTGCCCCCTACAGGGTGAGTAGTCGGCAGTCCCAACAGGATGCACTCCCCTGGAGCCTGCGCCTTTCCACCCAAACCACACTTGGGGCACCCGGGACCTCAGAATTCCTTATCTGAATCTTGCCGAGTCTGCTTCCAGGGCCCCAGTGTCTTCTTCTTGACTTTGGGACCATACTCCTGCTGTGCACAATGGACCCCAGGTCCCAGAGGTGGCCAAGGACTGGTCGTTTGTGAGAAAGGGGCCTGCAGGCAGCGGGGGTGTGCACAGGGCTGGAGTCTGCATGTTGGGGTCTCCCAGAAGCGCACCTGGGGCCGTGCCCTGAACGGACCGGGCTGGGCGGGAAGACACAGGCATGGCGGGGGCACTTCCTAAGCTACTACCAGCATGTGTTAGCACAGAATTGCAATTCAAACCTGGCCTTCAAGGTGGGCAACACTCTCACAATAGGAGGTTAGACTGTATTTTATGTAACAGTCTGTGGCTTGATTTATTACTTTGAAATATTGAACATATGGTATGTGGTCTTCCACTTTCACTCTTACCCGAGGGCCTACAAACCTTAGGAGGAGACCAGAGCCTTTTCTTAGATCCATTTCTGCCTTCACACTGACTTCATCCTTGTTTTTAAAGGTGCATATCCAGCTTCAAACATCAAAAGCTAAGTTACTATCTTCCTTCTCATCTTGTACCCACTTGTCCAAGTTTGTGTCTTTTCTTACCTAATTGCATCCTCTCCCGTCAGGCACCAGCTGAAGGTCTCGGCATCATATCATCAACTTTCTTCCTCTGTGACCCTCAGGATTTGACCAGCGGTACGAGAGAGCCTCTGTGTGAAATGTCCAACTGCGTCTTCTTTCAGGCCTCATCACTCAGATGATTCATTGTGACCGTCCTTTGACTGCTCTCTCTGTCTGTCCCCCCTTCCTTAAACCACCGGCCACATTTCCACCAGAATTACTGTGTTCACATTCAACATCTGGCCTCTGTTCCTGCTCCATTTTCTATAGACTAGAAATGCACTTTTTTAGTTCCAAGGCCTTTATAACCCATCCCCTAGGCTAATCTTCCAACCTCCCACAATCACTCTGGTCTCTTAGTCTTCCACTCATCCACACAGCCACACACAAAGGCTCTCTAATCTAGTTGTTCCAGAGTACTTGCTGATCCCAGACGACTTGCTAACTTATAAGTTTGTCATAAACTTTTGCATACATGTACATTCCCTTCAGCTATTCCTTCTGACTGTATTCCTTGTGCTTCTATGAAAATCCAGTGAGCTATTCTATTGCCATTTCTCCCATGAGGCCTTCCACAACTATTCCATAGAATTAACTCCTCTCCTATGCTCACTGAACATTTACTTATATCAATGCTTACATTTTTGCAATTTAGGAATGGATGACTTTATATCCCTTAAGTGCACATTCCTTTTATGCAGAACTAGTCTGTACTCATTTCTACGCCATCCTCACACCTTGCACACTGTCCCACACATAGTAAGAGCTTTTAAATGTTTAATTTCTAAGTCAAATTTAAACAGGGATCGGTTTTAATAAAAATAAAAAACAAACCATATACCATATTCACTTAAAGAGGGCTCCCAGAATATCTTTGTTCTATTTCAATCCACTTTGAGATCCTCAACCATTTACTTTATCACAAGATTCTAAGGTTTCTCTCTCCAAAATGGGTTTAACCTCTCCTCTGAAAGCTGCAGTAGTATGTCTGCAGAGCTTATCAAAAAGCTCCGATGAAAGACGGAGCAGAACTGCAAGTATTATTGAGAAGACAGGTGTAGCTTTCCATCCAGAATCCGCCACCTGTGTGTCCTTGGTTTGCAGAGATGACTCGCACATGCCGGCGACAGGCCTCCCCCGTCACTTGTCACCCTGTGCGCAGTGGTCCTTAGACAGAGACCCTCTGGGATCGCAGACTTTTCCACCCATCACCTGCTCTGACATAAGCCTGGTTTTGTTTGTGTTTACAGTGTGTCTCCTGGGCAGTTTATAAACCTGTTTCTGGCTTTTCCCCTTGAATCACCTTGGGAATCACAGCATGAAGTCGAGGAGCAGTCCCAGCCCCAGGACTCCCACATCCCTTCGGCTTTCAGAGCTGGTGAAAATAAAATGCTGTGTCTTTACTCAGCAAATATGCAGGTGAAAGCCAATTGAGTCTATCAAATACCTAGGTAACAGCAAGAGTAGGTCAGAGTACACAGCAGTCCAGAGGCGACTTTCATGTGTATAGTCTGACTAGGTTTTCACTACAGTCCTGTGATGGATGTGTCCTGTTTTACAGATCAGAAACTATGGTTCACAGATTTCTTTTTTCTGTCTTAGAAACACAGAACTAATACGTGGTTGAGCTAGGATGCCAGGCTTCTGACCCCAAATCTCACGTTCTTCACTACAGTATCCCATACATGCAACAGGCAACATTTGATTCTATTTATTTGCAGGACTAAGAGTAATTTATGGCATCGTCAATTTTCATTCACACAGGATGGAGTGTGTGTGTGAGAAAGCACAGTTCACTGAGAAAAAAAGTCCAAATTGTATTCTAAGGCAGTTTTATTAGTAAGGAGCATGGTGTGTATGATAAAACAAAAAGTAAGTAAGTGGATAATAAGTAAAAAATATGGTACATGGAGGAGAAAGAATAATGTGCACCAGATCTTTATGATGATCTTACCACTGCCAAAGTTAAATATGGTAATATCATTCAAACTATTTTATTTATCCTCTGTAAAAAAAATGTCATAGATTTCCCCCTGGCTGGTATAGCTCAGTGGATTGAGCACAGGCCTGTGAAGCAAAGGGTCGCCAGTTCGATTCCCAGTCAGGGCACATGCCTGGGTTGCAGGCCAGTTCCCAGTAGGGGACACATTGATGTTTCTCCCCCACTCTCTCTCCTTCCCTTCCCCTCTCTCTAAAAATAAATAAATAAATATTTTCAAAAATGTCATAGATTTTATAATTAGCTAAACAAAGCTCATCACAGGCTCTGTTGTATTCTGTGTTGTACTCTGTCTCTCATTATACAATGGTTTTCTCAGTTACCATTTGCACTTTTTCAAATATTGTTCATTACGATTCATTAGAAATCTGACCTTTAAGTATTGACTTATCATTAAGCCCAATTTCAAGAGCAAGTAATTTCAATGGTATTGGTAACAATATCATCGCTTTCTGGTATTCTTCACTTTGGGGAATAATTTGGTCTTTTTGTGCTCCTTTTATTTTTCCACATTTAGATTGAGATTCCCTTTCCACGTGTTTGGTTATGTATCTGCTTAATTAGATTATATAGCATTTTATCTAGTGCTTTTCTGTGTTTATGGTTAAAGAGTGATCATAGAACAACATCCATGCAAAAATGAATTGTTTTCACTTAGCAGTAATTTAGATTAGAGCATTAAGTATGAGAAATGGCTTGGACAACATTCTACTCTCTGATTTCACACTTTCAGACACGTCTTCTAGGGCACCTAACTCCCCATGACAGCGAAACATGCAGAAATGTGTACAACTGTCTTACTCGAACCTGACTGTATCCATTCTCAAGCCTCACTTCGGAACCACTGAGCTGTCGCTTTCACCGCCTATCGCGAGAACTCGGCAAGCAGAGGCCAAATGAGATCAAAATAGAATTTCCACTTCAATGTTATGATCAGCTAAGAACACATAACTTTTATGTAGCACCAATTATTAGACAGTACTTTTTTAAAAATAGTAGGTTTTTTGAGTGAGAAAACGTTTTAAACTGAGAGAAGGAGGCACATTTCGATAACTCGGTCAGCGGGTTGTCAGTGGCCTGTGATGAAAAGAACGGGGAACTTGGAGATGCAGCTCCCTCGTTTGCTACTGTGGAGAGCTGAGTTCTGAATAGATCACATCACACGTCAGGGTCAATACCAATTGCACCGTGACACACACCAGGTGGACAACGGCATACCTCTTTTCTTACTTCGGCAGTTTTCATACCATTTTACCAACCATGCTCGTTGCTACCCCTCCTGTTAGAGTGGTTAATTTGGCTGCTGACACTTGCCAAAGAACAACCAATCCGTTATTCTGTTGGTTTACATGAACAGAGTCGAAAAAAACCTGAGTGAAATAATGTCTAGGCGGTTACACACCCTGCAGAGGCCATTTTTAAGGGAGAAAAATGGAAGGAAGATTCTTGCAGCACTTTTGCACCTCCACTCCCTACCTGTTTCTGCTTCGCTGTCTACATACTTAGGGGAGATACACTTATCCTACAGACAAGGCCAACAAACAGTACCTGCAGTCTCTGAAGGAATAACGAGAGAAACTGTCAGATGAGGAATTCTTGGTGTTTATCCCAAAATGGATATCCCTAGGTCATTCTTGTGAAACCTCTCCCTCTCTTTGTACAGATTTATGTTTTGCGTGTCTAGTTCTCGTGGCTCTTTAAGTCACGTGGAAAACACTAGCATTTTTACCAGAATAATTCAACTCCTATGTGATAGCTGAAATGAACACCTCCCCGTTAACTCTGTATTCTCATTTTACTTCTCTCAAAAAACAAATTCCTCTTAACAGAGAAGAGCTCAGTTTGATTTGCCCACCTGGCTGCCATTCGTGGGTCCCCTGTTACTTCTCTCTCCTGACAGGGTCTGACTGGGTTCGGCAAGGTCAATGTCTCTGGCGACAAGAAGAGACACGAATACCAACAATGAGTCCTTATCTAAATTAACTTCTTGTCAAATGTTCTCACAGCTCTGTTTCACTCCAGTTTGAATGCACCACTTAAGGCACTGAAGTATTCTTCGAGTGGGAAAAGTCAAGAAATAACTAAAATACCAGTAAAATGTGATTTGAAACCAAATATATTTAAGATGAGGTTGAATTGTATGCATATATGTACATTATTGGTAGAATAAATGTTCTACACCAACAAAAGAGCATAGTTTTTCCTCTGCAAATTAATAGATTATAAAATTAGTAGGCTTTTCAAGAAAGCAATTAAGAAAAATGGGGGCAGAAACAACTTCAATCTTTTAAAAATATTTTTGCCTTCAGAACAACTTTCTGTAAAAGCACCTACAATGAAACGTAAGTTCACTCTGATTCTATGAGTTCAGTGGAGTCAAATTCAACTTGAAAACGTCTTTCATTTCTATAGCTACTTTATTATATTTATACAAGGCTACAAAAAATTAATTCGTGATTTAAGTGAGTCAACTGTCACATATATTATGAGCTCTGCATGTGTGTGTTACAAAGCAATGCTGACTCTGAATTCAGCCTTTTACCAATTTATTTAGCTGAGGTTGCTAGAAGTTACTTAATGAGCATGAACACACAAACTGTCAAAAAACCAACGGGAGGAAAAGTGGCCCATGACCTAAAAGGACCCCTCTGTTAGGCCGGGGAGAGGATGAAATAGGTTAAGTCATCAGGCCTTCTGTGTGACGCCCATTTCTGCTGCCAAGGCTTCTGTGGCAAATTGGTCGATTCGCGGGTTGGGGTACATGGGCAAGAGAAGGTCAGTCTCTAAAAAGTTACCTCGCAGTATGTGTTAAATAAAAAGCCTGGGAGAAACACTTCTTCCCAGTTAAAACTGAAGAATGCATGAATATTTGTAGCATCTAGTCTCTGGGCTCTCAGGACCTAAGCTAGTCCCGATTACACCCGGCAATCTGCATCGACCCTTTCAGTTCATTGAGGAGGGTCAGGAACATTTGGGGGGAATGGACATGTTCTATTCGCTATCTTGTGTGCAATGATAATTTCATAGGTGTACACAAATGTCAAACCCTATAAAATTGTACCCTTGCAGCCTCTTTGGTTTACTGGGTTTTTAGTACACTTGAGTGGTGCTGTTAAAAATAATAATTATAAGAACAGAGAAAAGGAGCTCCAGTCCACATATTGGTCCAAGGAGATAACCTCAAACCACAGCTCCCCCAAACCCATGAAAACTCAGCTCAGGATACAATGGCTTCCTTTTTCATTCCTTTTTTCCCCTCAAGAAATCCGTGACAAGCTCCCAATAGAGCAGTGAGGATACGACAGTGAACAAAACGAACTGCTTGTCTTCATGGAGCTCGTATTCTAGGGGGTGAGTTTGAGAGCAAACAATGAAATAAATTCAGGGGCGGACAAAACAAGGCTTACGGTGGCACTGTGACAATCTCTTGACCTAAAAAAGCTGTTGGAATTATCATAACTGCGTGTCTTTTTCCATATGAACAACTCTACATCTACTTTTGCCCATTCCTGTATGTACCACCAGGTAATAAAAAATGCTAAAGAGAAAGACCAAGCAGAATCATTCTTCCCGACGCCTGTTTGCATTCTTTTTACTTCTACCCACTGAATTGTTTTCGTCCCATTGCACTTTGGGAGTAAGGTGACCAACACACACGAAGGGGTCATAAGAAACGATGTCACAGGAGTCACGCATGAAAGAAAACAGGAGACGAGCTCACTGCGAGTTCATTTGGTTTTGTAAAAACTTATTTAACAAATATTTCTATTTCTCTTCTTACACGCCAGGCACTGTTCTATATGCTTTATAAAAACATACTCATCTAATTCTAATAATGATGCTATGAGACAGAAACTATCGTCCCCCCATTTCAGAGGGTAAATTGCAGAAGGATGGAGTTACTTCCCCGGATCCTCCATAGCTAACGGGGGGCTGGAAGTAGACCGCTGGCTCTCCGGTCCAGGCTCTAAACTCTTATTTCATGCTACTTTCTTTGAAAAAAGAAAGCTCTGATAGAGATGGCAGCATTTCTGGTAGATTTCAGCAATAATATGTAGAACAGGCATACACCAAAAGTGATCAAGGGGAATAATGAAGGTTAAGGAGAAAGAGTATTGCATAGAGAAAGAACAATTTGAGCAAAGAATACAAATAGAAATTACCAAGACATTTAACTTTTCAACAATATTTAGTGAAATCCTATGAAAGGGGATGAAGCCCAGGCCCAGGGGGAAATCTGGCCTGCAGACAGGGCAGCTTCGCACATTTCTGTCACCTGCCCGGTCTTTGAAAGCATTAGCTTCTTGGCTCCTGACCAGGAAGACCATTAAATGCTGGGACTAGAGAGAAATACATCCCCCAAAAGCTCATCTTTGTTTGTTTGTTTGTTTGTTCCTTCCTTCCTTCGTTCTTCTTTCCACCAGACTTATTTTAAGTGTCTATTACATACAGGATCAGACCAGGTACAGGGCTATATGGCAAACTAGACAAGCATCTCTGTGCCCCCAGGAATTATATTAAGCTTTCTGGTAAGTGGAGCAAAGTCTAAGCTTTTAATTGAATAATTAATTATTAAATTATATTTGTTATAAGTTATAAAGAGTAAGCTCAACTGCTGAGGAGGTATAAACACAAGCACAACTGAGAGAGTTAAGCACCAAGAGTATTAAGCATAGGGGTTAAGGGGGCAGAGAGGAGAGTCACCAAACCCAGCCTTTGGAAGACTGGAGAGATGGGTGCGTGGGGGAAGGGCGGGTGGGGGTCAGGGAAGAAATGTCAATGCAACAATTCATCTGAAACAAATGACTGTCAAAATAAAAAAAGAAGGAAGGAAACTGTAGCTTTCGTTTTCTTCTCTCAATTATGTTCTACCCCAAATTGTTTTGTTTTCTTGACATATAGGTTTGTCTCAAATTTAATATTCCATTTATCTCCATATGAATCTAAAAGGGTGTGCAGCTAATGTGTATTAACAGCACCACCCTTACACCATCTGTTTCTAACTAGGTAATTCAGGCTCTCCCTGGACAGATGACTTAGCAAGATTCTGCGGCCTAATGTTTTTAAAGGAGCCTGATTATTTTATGATTCAAATAAGTTATAGCAAACAAAGCTAACCCATACCCTAACAAAAAATATATTTCTTACCCGTGAACAAAAAGGTTACATCGTTTGTGCAAAGGGCATGAACTGCCAGCTGGATTTTAGATTTTGTATTTATCTTTAAACCAAGGGCGTGCTCTACAATAAGTCTGAGTTTGCATTTTCTGCGGGTTTTCCCTGTAGCACGATTTCTTTCAGCAGCATCCTTTGTTCATTTTTATGAGTTTAATCCAAGTTGCAAATAAATGGATCTGTCATCATTTCTCAGAATGCGTTGTTTTCAGCACAACCTGCTGATTCTCCCAAGTGCTCACTGTTATTGCGGAGTCATGGTAGCAGGGCCCATCAACCCCTTTCACTTGCTTTTTGGCCACCAAATCCTTGCCTTTCCTTTGACTTCCACCCAAGTATATGGCCTTGCATCATTCTTTTCTCCAGATGTCTCCACTTTTTCTTTTTTTTACTCAAGTCCAAAGTTTTTTAACTTGAATTTTCTTGACTTATCCCAAGAATAAGAACAGCTGCTGGAAAAAAAGCCCACTCTTGCACAGGGAAATCTAGGTAGCAGAACTCCTTCCTGTGCACCGTGGCTTCACCATCACAGTTTTGCAAACAGCCTCTCCAATTTTCCTTCAGTCCCCACGGAGTTGTTGAGAAAGTCAGAGATCACGCATGTGAAACGGCTTTGTACACTCTAAAATACTAGAGGGGACAATGTTCTTGTGGCTCTATTCTGCATCTGAATTAGCTTTGTTAATTTGGAAAACCATAAATTGAACAAGTGGCTTGTTAGGCTGTGATGTAGATCGATTGATTAATCCTGCTTAATCGTGACATCTGCTTTATCTACTTCAAGCCTTGTCTCAAGGAAGCACCTGCTCCAAGAGCCAACTGTGAACTTGGATTCTCAGCGTAGCTGCATTTTAGAATCAGCAAGGGGGCTTTTAGAAATCCCAGGCCACACATCTCTGAGCAATGCATTAGAAATCCTCCAAGCAGAAGCCAGGCATCTGTATTCTTTCGAAACATTTCAAGTGATTCCAGTGTGTGACCAAGCATGACAATCACTGGTTTATGCTCCTAAATACCATGTGTGCTGACCCCTGACACAGCCCTCGGCACATTGTGTCAAATCTGTCTGTCTAGGTGGCCAACTCTCCTCCTGGAGACTAGCCTCCTCCTTTATTTTATCTTATTTATTTCATTTCATCTCATGTCTGGAGCCTAGCACAAGGACTAGTATACACTAAGCATTCAATAAATGTTAAATTAAATGGAAGAGGATTGTAAATTGCTCCAGATTTCTCAAGATGATTTTTCCTGTTATACTGACTAGAAAAAGGCTAAAAAAAATGATTGGGAAAAGATGACTGGGTAAAGGTTGAATTTTTTATTTGTTTTGAATATTTAAACTACTGGCTGTGAGTTTTTAATGGATAGTTGGAAAGATTATTAGAATTTCACCTCTGGGAGAGGAGCGTCTTTTTGAGGTACAGTGTTTAACCTGCAGAGTGAAAGTTATTGAACTGAAAACCAGGTGGTACATTTGTTGACAAATCTTAACAAGCTTAAAATAAATTTATTTGAGTTCTCTAAAATTAACATTTACTCAGTATTCTAAAACAATGGTCCTAGTACTTACTATATTTAAGGATGAATTTGAAAGCTTGTTAAAAACTCATGGTCCTGGGCCTTCATTAGTCCCAGAATTTCAGATTTACAGATGGAATACAGGCACTTATGTAGGTAGTTGTGTGTTTTTTTTTCTATGCCTGAAAAATGTTTTATTCTCCACACAAATGTTTATTATCTCGAGCACTATTCAAGATGATGGAGAAGCAATGTCAGAGCTTACTATTACCAGATTTGGGTGGCTCACAGAATCATCGAGAGGCCAAAGAAACAGATTTCATGCTGAGTTCCAGGAGCAACTCCCAGAATCACTCTTCCAACTGGCCCACCCAGGAAGCGGATGGTTCTGCCAGAATGAGGGAGCTGGAGATGCAGGGAGATGCAGGGAGCTGCTGTGAACGGCTCCGCCAGAGCTGGTCTGGGGAAATGGAGGCATCGCAGACACTGGTGTGCTCTGCAGAATCCAATTCCCAACCAAAGTCTTCTTTGGGTGCATCTGATCTCTTGAAACCATATTAAATGTCAGTTTCCAGGAGGAAGAGGCTCTTCCTATGAAAGTAGGATTTGCCCTGTAGGGAATTGTACAAGTGCAGGCGTGGTGTTCCAAAGTTTGGGGGTTGCCGGGACCCTATACTAGGTAAGTCATTACAAGGATTAACGTTTTGCATCCTGAAACACGCTTACAGTGCTTTTTGCTTTTGATTGAACATCCTGAAATGGAACATAAAAGTCCTTAGGTGTCCTTCGAAGCATCACAGCTGCTTCAAAATTAATTAATCTTGACTTCCAGCCAAGATGGAGGCGTAGGTAGACACACTGTGCCTCCTCGAATAGCCAAAGTAAGGAGAACAATTTAGGAACAAAATAACAACCAGAACTGACAGAAAATTAAACTGTATGGAAGTCAGACAACCAAGGAGTTAAAATAGACACATTCATCCAGACCGGTAGGAGAAGCGGAGCCATGGGGCAAAAAAAGCGGTGACACGGGGCAGGCAAGAGGCAGCTGGCAGACCCTGGGCACACAGGCAGTGGCTGGCAGACTCCAGGTGTGGGGTGGCAATGGGCAGACCCAGCAAGGCGGTGATTGGGAAGTGGGGCATGGTGAGCAAGGCCACTGGCTGACCAGGTGGTCCCACATTCACATGCAGATAAACCAGGAGAAACTGGGGAGTGAGACAGACTGAACTATCCAGGGTCCCAGCACAGGGAAATAAAACTCAAAACACCGATTGAAAACACCTGTGGGGGTTGAGGTGCTGGAAGAGACTCCCAGACTCACAGGAGAGTTTGTTGGAGAGACCAGCAGGGTCCTAGAACATACACAAGCCCACCCACCCAGGAATCAGCACCAGTTTGCTCGGGGGAAGTGGCGGGAGGGACTGAAATCTGACAGAGAATGGAGCAAGCACCATTGTTCCCTCTTGGACCCCTCCCATACACAC
>PVKM010039314.1:0-13809 GCA_004027735.1 Carollia perspicillata | reverse complement strand
ACAGTATCTGTCACTTAGCAACTGAAATGATCATACTCCGACTCATAAGAAGACACACTTTTCTTTAGGGCATGGCAAAAAAGAGAAGAGTGATTTCTTAGACTTATGTCAAAAACAGCATAAACAACAGACTAAAGAAGAGGATTTCTGAGCAGTGTGTGGTTTGAGGGGAAATTGATTGTTTTGGAACTTCAATTAAGATAACTTAATCCAGTCTAGTCTCCATCTGTTGAGACCAGAGGTAAACAAGGAAGCTTCCTCTTTTTTTTCCCACCCAGTTCTTGAAGGACTGATCCTTTCTCTCTCTCACTCCCTCAGAAAAACCGAAGATTCTGGAGATAGATAGGTGGATAGATAGATTGGATTGATAATTAGATATAGATATCTGTATTTAGCTACAGATAGTGAAGCTACAGATATGTTAGTGAAGCATATAGAAATGAAGAAGATATGAACTAGAAAAAGTAATCAGAAAAGTATTTATAACTTATTTTTAAACTAAACTAAGGGCTAAATTGGTATAATATTGTCCTTTGTATGTTTCTACGATTTCTCTAATTTATCCTCTCCTCCAACCAAGCTACCCAGAGGAGTTTCTCTCTCCTCAGTAAAATTTAGTGATATAAAATGTATATGTTATAAGTCGTTCAAGGTAAAGCCATGGACTTCTTTTCAAGCTGTCCAGGGATTTCAGTAGGATGACGTTTGCTCACATTTGTGTGGTTTTCACTAGGATTTTGGAGAGAATTATTCTTTCCAGAAGAACACATATATAGTGTATGCAGATAGAGAATATTGATGGGAGGTAACTCAGTACCTATCAATCAAAATAGCATATCATTTGTATGCAGTTCCTTCTTATGGGAAAACAAATAGAGAAACAAAGCTGAAATGAAACAGTTTATCCTAATCTTTCATAGCCTCCTCACATGCTTTTCATTTACATGAACACTTACTACTAGGGGTAGAATTGAGAGTGGGAAGTGGGGATGGTTGAGGTGGAGGGGAGTGGTAGGGGGACAATGGAGACAGCTGTAATTGAACAATAACAACAAAATGAAAGAAAAGATATTTTTAAAAACTGTAAAAAAAAACCAAAAAAACAGATTTTCACAAAAGTAAAATCGATTACCATTTGTATTTTAAAGAAAGTACAATAAACGAAGAAAGAAGTAATGGCTCTTACTCCGTCAGCTAAATCTTCTAGCTTTTCCTGAAGCATGCGTCACTCACAATCCTTGCATCCTTCCTGTGGTGCCGACGGAATGCACGGATAGATAGGAGTGCTTGCTGGGGACCCAGAAACAGGGGGGATAGGAAGACGTTGGGAAAACGTGCAGACTGCGAGCTGGAAGGTAAATAAGGCCTCGGTGATCATCTAATGCACGTGTTGGCCACAGTTGATAACACTGTATTGTATAATTGAAATTTACCGAGAGAATAGAACTTGAATGTTCTCACAAGGGAGAAAAATGTAAATAAATGGATGATGAATGGGCTAGTCAACACTGTGGGGAAAATCCACTTACAATGCATTCAAGTACTCTTACAATGTATATCAAATCACCACTTTGAATAGCATACTATGTTATTTTAAAATTATATCTCAGTAAAGTTGGAAAATAAAAGGAAGCAGTGGGCAATAGGCAAGTTGCCGACTCTTTTCCGAACGTGATCTCCATGTTCACAGGACCTTCGTTTTCCGGGGTTCATTTTTTAATAAAGTCTTAAAGCGTCTTTAGAACATGTTGACTGTACACCCATCACAGCACTGACATTTTACGAAAAAACAGAATCTTTGTACAAAGATTCCCCTTCTGCTCTTGTAACTTGAGGTGTGAGGCTGGAAACCCTGCTGGCACTCCCAAGGTAACTAAATCAGAAGAAATCGGCCACGGGAGACTTATTTGGGAGTCCTTCTCGATTGAAATCAGAGCTTAATTTCTTTTGCTTCAACTGTTTTATTATTCTAAAACTTGCGAAAGTGTTTAGTAACACGAGCAACGAAGTGAAAACTTGAGGGAATTACTGGCTAGCCAGCTAAAGCACGTTATTTTCACTTTTCATGGCAGTGCCCTTAAATCCACACACTGGGTACTCATTCTCATTCTTAATCATCCAAGGTAGAACTTGCACAGACTTACAGTTTTCAGAAAACTCCACTCGGTGTGACACATGAAAATTGATTACACTGTGAAAAAGCCCAGATAGGATTGGAGTGAAGGAGTAAAAGGATAGTCTCTATAATTTTTAAAAGCTCCTTTAAAAAATCTCCTGTTTAATTTAGTCAATTAATAGTGATCAATTTACTCAATTAACATTAACTAAAAATGTATAAATTTCTTTGACAGGTTTCAGGACTGCTATTGAACCCCTGACTAAATTGAATACATTTATGTATTCAGGAAGAGTATAATACTGAAAAAAAGTAACTGCTTTTATTTTTTTCAGAAACTATCTCCATCTGTGAAAACATTAATTAATTAACCTTCAGAATAAAAAGGAAATTTGATTTTCAAGATATAATTAAACTTTTCTCATTTAAAAGAAAATTGAGAATATTGGCTTAAAGCTCTTTTAGATTTTTTTTAAACCATGATTGAGGGAGGAGATCCAGTATACCAAATAGCAGAGGCCAGTCAAGTGGTTTTTACTAACTTTTAGTATTTTCACATTTTTCCTGAATGGACCTCAGTGACACAAAAGAGACTGTACTGTGATCTTTTAGTTCATGGCATGCTGTCATTAATGATCCAAATATAAGCTGTCTTTTGCTTATTTATTGAGTGTTTATTTACTTGTAATTGTACAATGACCCACACATGAACTCAACGGCCCCCCACATAAACAAAAATATTTACAATAACTTGACTGGGACAGAAATTGTAGCTTCGCCAAAATACTCAATTATAGCTCATAAGTAATGTTCAGTAATGCAGTGTCAGATTTATTTATATTAATATGAATCCATTAAAAGCAAGCAAGAATAAATTTAATGGGGAGAGACTTCTCACAGGTAATTTGAAATCACCGCAGGCATTCCTGACTTGTAATAGATAATCTACATTTGGGTAGAAACACAAAGGTTCTTGAGGAAACTTGCTTAAGAACAATGAACTGTGGGTACCGGCCGTGACTTCCATCTACTTCGGAAAACAATGACAATAAAACAAAACTATTACTTTAGGTGTCTTCAGTGATTTGGTGTTTTTCAAGATTATAGGAGGAATGTGAAAAGTATCTCTGAAAATTGTCTCTTGTTAGGCAGCAGATTGGACTTATATCCCTTTATCTTCTTTACAAAGGTTTGTTATAATTTGAATAATTATTACCACACAACTTCCAGTGGATAAAATTTCTCTCTATAAAGACAAATAGATAGATAAATGGATGATAGCTAGATAGATGACTAATATAGATATATTTGCTTATTTTTAAAAATATGTATTTACAGATATTTAAAACTAAAGCAACATTTTATGACACTTTCTATAGAGTTTTTTAAGTAGAGATGCTGTTACATTATAATGACAATGCCTATTGTTTCTAGATCTTTCTGTCAGAGTCCCAGAAAATGATGAGAATTTTGTTTCAGCTCTTGACACTAGACTTAATTTAACCAACAAACGTTTATTTTTAATTATAAGTATAATATGAAAATTTTAGATAACTTTTAGAGAGTAATATATATATATTCACTCAAAACAGCAACTGGATTCATATTGTTCAATATACCATATCATCTCACTCTTCTTCTTGAGCACTGCAACACTATAATATTTTCTTATTTCTCAAAGAGTAAAACTATCAGTTTTGACGATGACTGAGAAGGGCCACTATGATCCATACTCTTTCTCTTATATCTCTGACCTCAGCCCCTGTTATTCGGCAGCTTGCTCATTCTACCTAGCACACTAACCTCTTGGTTGTTCTGTAATGGATGGGGTGGGGGGGGGTTCTCCCTGCAGAGCCTCTTGCTGTTCCTGGTCTGGGCACATTCTCATCTCAGAACCTTCGAACGCTGCTTTGCTCACTCGTCCACCTTCTTCAACCATGTGCCCAAACCTTTCCTTCTCAAGAAGGACACGCCTACTGCCCTATTTAGAAATTTCAGTCAGCTCCCTATTGTCCGCAAATGCAAATTCACCAGCTATTTTCTTTGTCTACTTTTATTGTCTTCATAGAAATGTATCCCTTTATAAATAAAACATAATTTATTCAGCGGGTCTGTTTATGGTCTGTCTTCTTCCACCTGAACGTAAGAAGCCAGAGTTCGGATGCATCCCCAGCGTGTAGTGGAGACATGACACACAGTTTCCACTCAGTAAGGTTGCAACAAACACTGGTGTCATTTTATTTCATTTTTAGTATTTCCTTCTATTATTTTCCCCTCTGTGCATTATTATTTCTTGTGTTTCAGTAAGTTATGTCATGCAGCTCTCCTTGCACTACTCCCAGCCCTCTACTTTACCAGATAAAAGGGAAGTCAGATTTGACAAGGTTCCAGTAGCCTTTTTCCATTTAGTTGGAAGCATTTTGAAAGTCTGATGTTTCGCTGCGCCCGAGGGCTCATTGTCTGACACAACTTTTCATAGCATTTGACAGCATTACTAGGCAACAATTTCATAACTGACATCAATTTTACTATGGCACTCCCTATGTAACCATGCAGAAATTTTATTTCTTTAATATGACCTTTTCTCCTTTCCTTCCTTTTGATTCAAACTGGCCTCATCCAGCCCCCTGGCTTGCCTGCCTCCTTCTCCCTTGCCTGACCACTCCCTGAATCATTGAACCCTCAGCACAATGAGATTCTGATCAGCATCAAAAAATCAGAAACAAAGCCCTGGGTCTATTGACCCCACAGACAGTAGTTTAGTCAAACTAGAGATACATGTGAGCCTCTCCTGTTTCAGCTGCAGACCCAAGAACCTGTAAAACCAGACCAAGAGATAGCTATAACATCAGGACTAGATGCAGTGATTAATTATCCCCTGTCTTAGCACTGACCAATCAGGCACCATGGCGCTAATTCCCTTAGTCCCCTATAAAACTGGTCTCCTGGAAGTCATTGGGGAGTCAGGATTTTGCACATTAGCTCACCTATGACTCTGGGTTTGGTGCCATTTCCTTAAAAATAAACCATTATTTTCTTTGCTATAAGCTCCTGTTCATATTTTATTGGCCTTTGCTGTGCACAGTCAAATGGACCCCCTTAATCTGGTAACACCTATAACTTAATGCAGAGAAATCTTTCTGCCTATCTGATTCTCAGGCCCTGGCATCATGTTACACAAGGTTCTCTCTCTTCCCAGTTCTCTAGTGTATAAGGGAAATCTGTTCAGCGTTCTCCTGATGACTGAGGCCCCAGGCAGACTTTCTTTTAGTGCTTCGGCTGATGTCTGGTGGTATATAGACAAATTGGGCTGGCTTCTGCCCAGTTACGCATCTGAAACTGTTACCTCTTTTATTGTGCCAATAAAAGCAAAAGATGTGATTTGATCAAATTAATGTTTGCATCTACTCTGGATAAAGCCCTGCTGGAAATTTTGGATGCAATTTGGAAAAATTGGGGAAAAAAAAAACAACTATAGAAGTACCATCAAAGGGACAACAGTATTATCTCCAAGGGTAAGTACACATGACTGAAAGGAGGGCCATCACAGCTGTACTAATCTGTTTTCTCCTTTCTTCTCTCTTTTGTCTTCTGGAGTCATGCTATAGCAGAACCGTGCTGGTACTATGTCTGATGAGTGGAGAGGAGAAATCTCTTTCTATTATGTCTCAAATAATAAAGACATTTGTGTGTGTGTGATAAGGCCCTATGCTAGTATTTTGTGCCTGATAATAGAGAGTAAATCCCCTCTTCAATAGAAAACTTTCAATCATATAGGATAAATCCACCCCCCATGGTCACACATTTGCCTGTAAAAATTGGAAAAAATGTAACATCTTCACTTCATACAAAAGCATTACTGTTAACCTTTAAGATTTTATTTAAAGAGAATGTGAATTAGATACATAAATATTTCTGATTTCTCCCCTGACTTTTGACCAAGATACCTTTAGTGAGATATAATTGTATAAAAGATTTAGAAGTTGTCTTAAATTTATTCCTACTTTAAAATATGGAAGAGTCACGTGGGCATATAATGTTAAATGGACCAAATTGCCTAACGATCCTCTCAGCAAATGCTTGTGTAATTGTAATTCAGATGTGCTCCTGTAGCTCTTCATGGTTTACAGGATGCATAGACTCTTAATTTCTTCATTACATCATCCTCATTCAAGTTAATGAGGGTTTGACATATTTAAAAGGGGTAAACATAATGAAGAAATCACATACACAAGTCAAATTACATTTAAGATGTTTTCCTGCTTATCACCAGAATTAAAGGTGTAATTTAATATGGATTTTTGATTAAAAACAGATGGCTCACATCTGTTCTCAAAATAGAAAAAAATAACCTCATTTTAACTGAAAAGTGTAAGTCACTGAGGTAATATTTGATGAGGAAGACATGCTGAATATAGTTTTATTCTGTCTCCATAGATAGGTCCCAGTATTTGCCCACTAAATGAGAAACTAGAATATACATAAATATACTACTAGAAAAATATTCTTACTTAAGAAATCTAATTTTTTAAGATATTTCATGTGTGAACTTTTAAGCATGTTATCTTTTCCAGGCACTTATGAAAAATTCCCAAAATAAAGCCACCTAGGCCAAGAATAAGAAGTTGACAAACTTGAAAGAGAAGATGTTATGGCCAAATAGGAGATTTTCAGTTAAGTTTTGAGAATGAGGTTTTGTGAGAGAGAGTTTCTAAGG
Organism: Carollia perspicillata; assembly: GCA_004027735.1. Taxonomy (NCBI): domain Eukaryota; kingdom Metazoa; phylum Chordata; class Mammalia; order Chiroptera; family Phyllostomidae; genus Carollia; species Carollia perspicillata. The sequence continues at coordinate 6,976 of PVKM010039314.1, read as the reverse complement.
TAGACTCCAGGATTCCTGCCTCCTGGTATTCACACATCTTGTTTTATGTGATAGTCCTGTGAGTTCTTCTATCTAGTATAATACAGCAAAGGTGATGGAATATGTAATTAGATATCATGATTAGGATGTATAAAACTGTAATACCTATATTGGGAAGAAACACTTTCCCGTTGCTGACCTGGGAGAAGCAAGCTATTAAATTTATATGCTACTATATTGAAAAATCAGGGAACTAAAGCTGGCCTCTGGCCAAAAACCAAGGAAGGAAGGAAGGAAGGAAGGAAGGAAGGAAGGAAGGAAGAAAGGAAGGAAGGAAGGAAGGAAGGAAGGAAGGAAGGAAGGAAGGAAGGAAGGAAGGAAGGAGGAAAGGAAGATGGAAGAAACAAAAGGAAAAGGAAAGAAAACCAATGTCCAGAAGCCTAAAAAGAACTGAACTGAATTCTGTCATGGACCACAAAAGTTTGCAAGTAGATTTCTCCCCAGTCAGGCCTCAAATGAGACTATAGCCCTAGCAAACACCTTGACTGTAGGTTTAAGATTCTGTATCAGAGGGTCTACTTAACTTAAACCCATTTTTGCTCAGCAGAATGTATGAGAAAATAAATGGGTGTTCTTTTAAGTGTCTAAATTTGTGACTATTATTATTCAATATTACATAGCTAATACAATAATTTTTCACTCTCTACTTTATAAAATATTCATTTCACTAAGAAAAGGTGAAGCACTCGTGCTTGAAAATGAGATTGCAGGAGACAGAAGTGGACTCTTATTAATAGTTCAGGACCACACAGAGCTGTCCAGCCTTGGGCTCTCAGGAATGGCAAAAAATAATTTGTGCAAAGGTTAGACTGCTAAAATTTCCATATAAAGCAATGAAAATAAAAGTCATCATTCTGAATAGGGGAGTACAAATATGTTGAAGGAAATCACTGTTTTTTTCCTCATTGGTTCAATTTGCTGGTATATCAAGCGAGGTGAAGACACATAGGAAACATCCCTGAGTTCTGGAGGATGCTAAAATATTTTAGAAACTGAAAGAGCACCATTCCTAAAATGAGGCCACATTAGTTTCAGAAGACACCACCATGAAATACAGTTCAGCATGTGACCAAGAATGTGTTCCAGAGTAAGCATATTGTCAGATTACTAGATCTGAAGGTCATAACCAGCTTTGACAATTTTAATAGTGGAAATTCTTATCTAGAAATTAATAAAGTATGCAATATAATAATTAATATATGGATACATGGAAATATTGAATATTAATCCACCATATATTTATCCATTATAAATATTTTGAATTGCTGCTGTGATTTATCAGCTCCATTTCAATGTTCTAAAGAAATTATATCTGCAAATTAATTTTTTAGATTGTAGAATCAATGATAAGTTTGCTTTCTCAGCTATACGTTAATGTAATTTTTCAGTAAGGTCAAGGGTTCCATAAGTGATTGTATAAAAATAAAGTTTGCTATATTTTTGTACCTAAATCTTATGAATTTAAACTATTTATTTACAAAAATATCATGTCTGTAAGGTATAATACATCATCTTCTTCTTGGTACTTTAACTTTCTCCCTCATACAGAATACATACTAGATAATGAACTGAAGTACACATTATCATGGGTGTGCTTGTATAACTCTCAGCAAATAAGCATTAATGAGTTTTCCTCTGCAATGCCAGATGGTAACAAGTTAGTTGTAAATTTTTATATGGGATGTACACTGTGATGGATGCTAAAATGAAAGAGAAAGGACAAATAATTTTATTGGGAGCACAAGAAAAAATGAAAATTGAATTGTAAAAATCAAAAGTTATGTATCACTACAATATTGATTACACTGAATTTAAAAAAATATCATTCAACACAATGGTCAAACTACACAACAGAAAAGGAATAAAAAAGTTCTACAAAGACTGCAGATGACATTTTGGTGCACACTTTTCTGTTCAAATGTTCACCATTTGCCTAACTTGTGATCAAATCTACTTTGGCATTTGGCATTCTATAAGATATGAATCTTAATGCAGAGATTCCTTAAGTGGAGAAAAATAATGAACTTAAAGATGAGGGAGAATGGCAGAATCCATGGAGAACAGAGTCAAGAGCTATGTTTATCATTATTATAAACTCTCTTCCCATGTGTTTGTGACTGTCTGCAAGCATTTACCAATTGCGTACAGAGCAAAGATGATGTTCCGTGCCTTGCCCCTCTGCATTACCCGTGTGCTCATAACTGATGTGTTAATTAACTGACTGACTTGCTAAATACTCCCTGGAAAACACACAAAAAAACACTCGACATCAGAGAAGCTTTGAGTTCTGGGGTATCCACAGGTATTCTTTTGTTCCTTTCCCACTCTTTTCTAAAACACATCTAATCTGTATACCAGAATTTTTATTATGTTTTTTAAATTTTTGTACCTACGTTTGGGGAGCTAGACCAAATGTTCACATATGAGTAGTAAAATTATTCTTCAGAAATCTGTGATACTGTAGCTCAATTTGACATGAATAGAGCCAAAAATAAAGACATTCTTACACCTCATGTGTTACTTGATGCTTTTGAAATATATAGCAAAACCAACATAAATGTGTCCTGTAGAAGCCCAAAGTAAGAATGAATGGGAACTTAAAAAGAAATTGGAACCTAACACTGTAAAGCCCTTGACCTTTCTCCTTTCTTGTTTCCAAATTACCTATCTTTAATTATTCTTTCTTCTAGAATGCTTGTTTGTTTGTTTGTTTATATTGTATTTTTCCATTACTACTTATCCCTCCTATGCCTCCTTCCATTTCTCCCCTCTCCTTTGCTTCTCTAGACCATTTGGCACAATATGCCTGTCTGTATAGATACTGAGCTTATAATTCCAGATTTGTGAAGTGGATAATTGCACATTTAGTGGAGACATATGTGGTTAACCAGCTGGGAAAGGTGTACATTACTGTTTTGATCAATGATAGCTAAAAGGGTGAGCCAGGGTAGAATACGATTGCTCAGCACTAAGACGTAGCTTGAGCACAGTGTATGAATCAAGTAATATCATTCCAGTGTGAACATTGGAATACTTCAAGCACTTTTAACACTGTATCCTTTGCTTCCACTGTCTTGAACACAGCAACATGAGCATACCTACAAGAAAGGCACCTGACTTCTGACCCCTTCATGTCCACATCCACAAATGAGACAGGCAAGAAGTGGCTGCAAATATAAGTTTTATCCAGGCTGAAATTACTGGATAAAATTAGCAGTGCAATCCTTGCCTCTATTATCTTTTCAATTTATACAGCCACACATTTCTTAAAAAGTAATTCATGAAGAATTTTTTCATAAAAATAGCATAATGAAATAGATAGTGTAGAGAAAGGGTCATGTAATTTTCTCAGTCTATTGTTTGATTACCTTAGACACTGTTTTTTTGTCAATTTAAAGAAAAGTAGTAAATGTTTAAATCAATTTTTGTCTTGTCCTCAAAACCTTCGATCACTAAACCCAAGTAATAACCTGTATCACTTCAGATATTTCATGTTGTCTAGCACAAGGTATACATCCACCACTAATAGTGTGCCAGATCCAGCTTGTGCCAGATTATGAGTTGGTTTTGCAGGCTGGTTGTTAAAATACAGCCATGATTAAAAGTCAAATTATATAAACATACACGAATCATTTTTAGAAATAATATATGCCAAAACGAATCACATCCTAACTTTTTCACTACACACTATTATCATATATGCTCTTGAATATTTTAAGTTTTTAATTTATGGAGTAAAAATAATGATGTGCCACAGTGCATCTCTTTCCAACTTTGCATTCAGTGACCTCAGTAGCTTAAAAGTGGTCCAAGTGGAGATTTTTACACCACATGTTACTCAGGACTTTTTGGGTGTTATTCAGAGAACCGGTTGTTAAACGTTCATCAGCATGCCACTATCTATTACTCTCTAGAAATATGAATTATATATTTGTAAACTTCATGCTGCGGTTCTCTAGAGATAGAGAGATAAACTGAAAATTCCAAAGAGCTTGCTTGAGACAAGACATTAGCTGAGTAAAATTATCCATTTTGTTTGTTTCTTTTGCTTGACAATGTGGCGCCTTTTGGTATGTTAAGTCCTCAATGGGATGGAAAAGGAAAGGTGGGACAGTTGCTTTAACTAGGTATATTTTGTAAACTGTGGAGATGGTTTATCACTAATAAATAAAAGGGCGAGACATAAGATACAGAATGGGGAGCCATCAAAAAAGACACAATGTTTACAACTATTTTATTTTTACAAGATAAATGTGCTAAGTAGGGTGTAAGGTAACTTCTCCCTTTCTCGTTAAGATCTACATTATCCAAAATTCTTTTGGATTAAGACTTAATATTTTAGCCCTGGCTGGCGTAGCTCAGTGGATTGAGCGTGGGCCTGCGAACCAGACGATCGCGGTTCGATTCCCAGTCAGGGCACATGCCTGGGTTGCAGGCCAGTTCCCAGGAGGGGACGCATGAGAGGCAACCATACATTGATATTTCTCTCCCTCTCTCCTTCCCTTCCCCTCTGAAGATAAATAAAATCTTTAAAAAAAAGACTTAATATTTTATTCTGGGGAGCTTCAGATCATGAATAGGCACAATAAAAATGATCTAGTCACTTTCACCTTAAGTCTATCGGGTTGTTCAAGGTTATTTCAATATATTTATTCCTCAACTCATTTCTTTATTATAAAACAATAGCAAAGAATCTTTAATAAAAATAATGACAGATATTTTAGTAATTGATTATGTTTTGCCTTATATTTTCAATACTTTTATTTTTTTAGTATCATAGCAATACAAAATCGGGTTCAAATTTAAAGCTCTGATTAATTAATATAAAAAATTTAGATATGACTAAAACATTTTTAAATGATTCATTTTTCTGATATGCTTAACACCACAAAATAAATGCTGAAATTATTTAAATTATCATTTTGCATAGAGCGATAAAGTTAAACTTTTAATCATTGTAAATTAGAAATAATTATTCTACTTTATTGACTAGCAGTTGGTATGATTTAACTGTTTGTATAACCAATGATAGCATAGAATGTACCAAATAGAAGAAGCACATTGAAAAAAAGTCTGCTGTGCTAATTTTCGTATACTCTGATTTTGTGCTGGTTGAATAATTCACTGAGTGAGTTTTGTATTGAACCAAAGCATATTCAAAAAACCTGAAAAGAAAATGGACTCATTTCCATTTTAAATGTCACTGAAGTGAAAACACTCAAGTCCTGAATAAATGATTTCCTTTCATAAGGTTAAATATCTATCAAGAATATTACCTGAGTTTTCTCAAAATTGCCCTTTAAATGCTATCGCTGCCCAAACACCAACATAAAGAAGTGAAGCTGGCATTGTCTTAAAATCACAGAGTCATAACATTAAATTGCTGAGCTATTATTGCAGCTGGAATCTCATCAACAATGTTTATTCTAACCGATTTTATAAAACATTTTGCTACTTTTTAGTAATGTTTACAAACGTGATTACTGCTCCGTAACCTGATAATCTAGTGGGTGAGTCATACTACAGCACATCATTGCCACACAATGCGTTAAGTGCTATGTCTGAAGTATTAGTAATGCACTTGAGAGTACAAGGAAGGACGCTACTCCCAGAGAAGAAAGGAAGGCTTCAGAGGAAGGAAGTCATTGTGTTAAAGGGTTAAGGATCGGGGGACCTGAAGTCAAAAAGCTTTCTAAGCAGAGGGGAAGAGAGCAAAGGCAGAAATGTTCTAACAGCCTCAAATGATTAACAAATAGAACAATATTTAGTGTAATTAAAAATCAGAAAATTTACATTAGAGAAAATATTATTTATTTACAGCCATTTGAACTTTGTATTAAAAATGCCGTGTTTACAATGGGTGCAGTAGATCATAAACTGAAAACTAAAATCAGAACCTTTAAGGAGAGGGTCTCAAGCATATTTATTTTGAAAAAATTATCCAGAAGATTCTAAAGCTCATTGCTAACACAAAATGTACAAAATGTATCTTGAGTTGCTGAGAACATCTGTCAGGTTAAAAGTGATAAAGTTCATGACACACTACCTTAAAATATGGAACCTTGGCTTATGGGATATTTTAAGCTGAAAGAGCCTGAGAAATAAACAGACACAGGAAAGTCATCTGACCCCTGACCCCATCCACACCCTGCCCACCTCCCCTGAAAGAGGTCATACAATCTGATTGTAAGAGATATCCTTCGTATACCTGGAGGAAATAAATATGGTTACCTCTCAAACTTACCCCCAAAGACAAAAGGATGCCAAATAAGTGCCCGGACAAGCAGGACTAAGCTTTCCCGTGTTTTACAATTTCTCATTAACCTATTATTTTCCTGCACGAGGGTACGCTCTCATCAACACACACGTAAAACACTCAAGTCTAACTCTTTTTGGAGGGTTTTATTTCCTTATGAAGGCTCCTGTGTCATGTAAAATTTACAAGAAATAAATTTGTATGTTTTCCTCCTGTGAGGCTGTCTTTGTCAGTTTAATGTCGAGACCCAGTCGGAGACTTAGTCTAAGAGGGCTGAGAAAAACTTTTTATTCCTCTACAAAATGAGGAAGGAAAGATGTAATCTGGAGTGAGTGAGCATAGCCCATAAAAAGGACTTGTCAGAACTTCAGAAGTGTTTGGGAGAACGAAGGTCTGACCATGAAACCTCAATTTCTGTGGGAACATGTGGAATGTGGAGATGTTAAAATTTCTGTATGAACATAATTATCACCTATTTTTGTCTTGTATAGCACACAAGTGCATTTGTCCAAATATTAAAAAGCAACAGAAATAAAAACTAAAGTAAACACCTTGATAAAATGTTTGAAAGAACTAATATTGGCATGGAAAAGGTATACATAATCCTTAATGTATCATTAATATGATCATATAGTGAATACATTAATGTAATAAATACATTAAGATAGATGAAACTAGAGC
>PVKM010039313.1:0-13640 GCA_004027735.1 Carollia perspicillata | reverse complement strand
AAAACAAATGTTTCATTATCCCCATTTCTTTGTACTGCTTTACCTTGAATAAAAAAGTTTAACTTCTAATTTGTTTCCATTGTATGATATTTGGGGATTAATTGCCATTTAAGTCAAATACCAAATGAATGACAAGTTCAAACAAGCTTAAGAGGTTTTGGAACTGTCTGTAAGATAGATTCTGTTTTCCCATTTGTGAACCAAGTATCTTGTCATCCTCGTATTTGGAGGTTCCAACCTACTAATAGATAAAAACATTTAATTAAGTTCAAAAGGCAAAAATGGAAGTGTTGGAGGCTTTTTTATAGACTATCATTTTAGAGCAGGTTAAGGTTTACCACAAAATTGAGAAAAAGGTGCAAAGATATCCCATGGACACCCTGCCCCCACGCATGCACAGCTCCCTCATCAACCTGTCCCACCAGAGTGGTCCATGGGATACAAGTGATGAGCCTACAGTGACACATCATAACACGAAGTGCACAGTCTACATGAGGGTTTGCTCTTGGTGTTACACATTCTGTGGGTGTGGACAAATGTATATGACAAGTGAGTGTAATGACAGTGGAAGTGAGGGTTGTTTTTCTTCATTTATCTCTTTCATTTATTGCCTGAGATGACAAAATGGGGTTCCAGCATTCAGATGCAGTACCTGGAGGGCTAATGCTTTTCTGGACAGAAGTGTTAACTGCAGAAACTACTATTTCCCAGAGTGGGATCAACTCTTCTGACTTTTAAGACATGGCTGCCAGCTCTGTTTCGTGTTGTGGCCGTTCATGCTTTCTGATGTCTATTCTTGAGCACTAAGTCTCTCCTTGGGAGTAGGTAGAACGTCTCCTGCCAATATTTATGGCAGATGATATTTTTCCCTGAGGCCATTTCTGCTTATAACTGATCTCGAACTACTCAGTCACTGCACTGTATGATATTAGAGCACATTGACGTCGCTGAGGTGAGACCAAGCATGAGCTAGGGTAGCGACTGGTTAAGAGTGCAAGGTAAACTTTGATTCAAGGTGAGAATTCACAGGCCCTGGTCCACTGAGCCATGTTTCCCATGCTCACATATCCGTGAAACAGCTGCTGTGAATTGAAACTGAGAAATGTTCTCAGCAAAGCTGAAGACTTAAAGAGAAAACAAACTCTCCCTTCCCCGTCTTTTTTTGATGCAGCGTCTGTCACCTTCCTCACAGCACCTCGTCTTTGGCGCCAGTGCCCTGTGGCAGGACACTCGCTGCCCCGCAGGCAATTCATCTTAGATCCAAGCGTGTCTACCTGACAGAAAATAGTCCTGCTGTTGGTTAGAGTTAAGAGTCTACTTGCTGGCCTTTCAAACTGAGCCAGCATTTTGGAAGACTTTTTAGAAATAATTTTTAAAAGAGAAAATGTTGCATGCTTTAAAAGTTAAATCATTGAATCTGAAGTTCATGAGCCTTACTCCTATGAGTTATAGGTCGGTTTAGTTCTTCATTCCTCAGGGTATCATCTCGTTCCTTTTTACTTGGTCATTTTTTTTCTATTTTCTGCTTGGTGTCTTCCCTCTCTCTGTATATGTTATTCATCTTTTTCTCGGTCCCTCAGGTATACATTCCTCCTTGGGTGTTTTTCTGTTTTGATGCCCTTTCCCTTATTTACCTTTCCCCTTAATTTTGATGAATCTTTATTAGGCACCTATTTCAGACTAAGGAAGGGGCTATTAAAAATATGTAAGAAAATATATGCCTTTCAAGAAAATAAGCTTCCATGAAGAATCTGGTATCTCTCCTTTAATTAACCATAACAGAAAACAGTTATTTTTCCTGGCTTTGTCTTGTTCCTTGTAGTTAACTGAAAAAAGAAAAAAAAAGTAAGCAGATTGAGGATACCATATTTATTATTGCAAGGAACAAAAAGATAATCTATATGAGATGTTTCTTTTTTTTTAATCTTTTTAGTGATACCCAATTGATTTTCCACCTTCTACATCAATGGACTTTGCTGAAAAAAAAAAAACTAGTTTCTTTATCTACACATTACTCCTTTTCTTCAGCAGATAGCAATATTAGGAATAAGGCTGCAGAGACCCTACTGGTTTGTCTGCCTTATCAGTGAGAGGGCCCTGTTGCTGACTTAGAGTCAGACACCTGTTGGTCTTCCACACGATGAACTGTAGACAGCCAGTGCTCCTCAGACTCAAGCCTGTACTGAATCACCTGGAGGGCTGGTTAAAGCACCTATTTCTGTGTCCACCCCCAGAGTTTTTGATTCAGGAAGTTTGGGATGGGACCTGAGAGTCTGCATTTCTAACAAGTTCCAGAATGGTGCTGATGCTGTTGGTCCTGGGGCCACATTTTGAAAACCGCTGTACTAAACTGAACTTGAAATAGGTGGGGTTCAGTTTTGCTAGTAGATGATTGGCGGCAGGTCTAATCACCTAACCTCATTTTTATTTTGTTCACAACAGTGAATTTTAAAATAATCCTTTAAAAATATTGTTTACTATACTGTTCTTACTGAAATGTTTTTCTGCTAGTGAAGAAAATGATTATTCTCAAGTCTCAGAACTTGGAACTCTGGCGTGGATCTGAAGGGCGAAGGCCCTTCCTCTTATGCGGTGCGGTGTTTGCACACGGTTCTCCAACCGTGCTGTGCAGTGCCAGGCAGGGTTTAAGCCATCTCTGATGATACTGTTTTTTTCTAAGCAAAGGAGCAAAAACACAAGCATGACTCTGATTATGAAATGTTGATTTTAAAGGCCTCCTTCTCTTACTTTTTTTGTAATTTAAAGAAACCAAATCTCCTCAAACTGCCCTGCTGTGCCTTTTCCTGACATCATGTTTGTTTGAGCTTTGGATGCAATAGTAACAAACACCATGACTTAAAAAAAAAGAACATAGCCACTTTAGAAGTCAGGGCTTCTTCTGCATCCAAGCTGGGGACAGGCCGGCTGTTGTGGGTGTACATCCCTGTGCACACATATGTAGTGTGTGCACATGTGCATGTGGGCAAGAGAGGAGTGGAGAGTTTGGGAGCTACCCAGCTCGTGAAACATACAAATATTTCATATCTCATACAATACTTCTCCTTTGAACCATAAAAAATAATAATTCATTGTGAGTCCTGGGAATATTTCACTTACAAATATTATACTACCTTTTTAATTTATTTAGCAGACTTACCTTCACACCCCCAGTTCATGGTATGTTTCAACATGTTTAGTATCATCTATGTGTACATTGGTGGTTGGGTGTGATCAAACTGGAAAGATCCTGACACATGCATGTGACTAGGAGAGAGGGGTTCAATGTTACAACTACTGAATAACAGGGAGACATGTCCCAACTCTGTTCCCAAGTACCTTTGTGACTTTCCCAAGAGGGCAATTGTAGCAGACCATTCTGTCCACCTGTCTTCTTTGCTCTTTCAAAGAAACTCAGCTTTCCTGGAAAAGGACAGAGATCCCAGAATTGAACTAATCAAGAAGAAATTCCTTGTCTCAGCATCAAATTAACCCGGACTAAAGTGAGCCTCGTTCTCCCTGTTGACTATTTGTAACCGGTTTCAATAAATGACACACACCCCACTGCAGCACATAGTTTATCTGTGATCATCAAGAGAAGTGTAAAGGAGGGGTGTCTCATCGTGTGTGCTAAAGGTGGTACTGATTGCTTCCCAGCATCAGACATCCTCTCTCTCTGGTCCATATGTGAGAGAGAGACTGAGTTTCCACTTCTGCATTAAACCCTGGTTCTGCCTTCCCAACTAGGCATTAGAGGCTGATATACAGGGAACATTTTTTTGTTTTGTTCTTCTATTTTTTTTTTTTATATACCAGTCTTTGCAACTTAACTAGCTCTCCTTTGCTATGATTAAGGATAAATACAATGGTCCTGGCTGGTGTAGCTCAGTGGACTGAGCATGGGCTGTGAACCAAAGGGTTGTAGGTTTGACTTCCAGTCAGGGCACACTCCTGGGTTGAGGGCCAGGTCCCCAATGGGGGCCATGTGAAAGGCAACCACACATCAATGCTTCTCTCCCTCTCTTCCTCCCTTCCCTCTCTTTAAAAATAAATAAATAAAATATCTAAAAAGGGATAAATACTATAGCATGGAGAGGGTTCAAGAAAACAGACTGAAAAGGGGACAGAGAAAGGGTATAGTATGACAGATGCAAAGCTCAGAGCCAGGGTAAGTGCTAAGATGAGAACAGAATACACTAAGTTAATGTAGTAGAGACCAGGGACTGAGGAACTGTCTTCAGAAAGGCTGGAGGGAGGCAGGATTTCCAAAGCCAGAGACAAAGAAAGACTATTCAGATGGCTCACAGCAGTGACCCCGGGAGGCAGCTGGAGTAAAGGCCATGTAGCATATGCATCCACAGTGGCTCTTCCCTGGCTGTGCATGAGAATCACCCATAGCTTTGGAAAAATGCCAATGCCTGGAGAGCTATATCTCTAACAAAGGCATAAAAATTGCAGGGTAATAGTTACCTCTGGTGCAGGCAAATGGGTGACTAGATGAGGAACACATAGATAATAAGCTACTTGTAATGTTCTGGCTCTTAAACCAGGTGGTAAGTTCATATGTATTTGTTATATTATTAAAATCTAATTAAAAGAGATACATACATGGACAGTGATGTGTGTGCCATGAATCATATATGAAGATTTGATCCTACCAAATTTTAGGCACTTGAGATCTGATTTAAAAATTGCTAATGCACAGAGCTTACCATCAAATATTCTGGTGTAAGTGGTGCAAGGTAAAGTCCAAGCATCAGTGTGTTTTAAAAGCTTCCCAGTAGGCTCCTGGACAGCCAGGTTTGGAAACCACTCTGGTATGAGAACACAGAGGAGATAGTGACTGGTTTCCCAGAGGCAGGAGAAAACCAGGTTTGGGAAGACTTCACAGAAGGTGGAATTTAAGCTGGACTTAGAAGCATGAATATGACCTAGAGAAATGCACAGGGTATTTCTAGGTAGGGAGAGAACTACAGTAGGACCTGGGAAGCATAAGGATTTGTGGCTGTTCAGAGCTGTAGGTCAGCATGCAATAATAGCATGAAGCTGTATCATAGGATGTGCAGAGAACAGATAGAAAAGAAACAAGGCCAGTAAAATAGATTGGGACAAATTACATACTGCCTTGAGTGTTGTAAGAACTTTAAATTTTTATTGCAGGCAGTGGAAAATAAATAATTTTTTAAAAGATTTTATTTATTTATCTTTAGAGGGGAAGGGAAGGAGAGAGGGAGAGATATCAATGTGTAGTTGCTTCTCGTGTGTCCCCTGCCGGGAACTGGCCTGCAACCCAGGCATGTGCCCTGACTGGGAATCGAACCCCATTTGTCTGATTCTCAGGCCCGTGCTCAATCCACTGAGCTACACCAGCCAGGGCAAAAATCAATAATTTTTAACCAAGGAAATGACTTTTAAAAATCACTTATATTCTAGAAATATAATTTCTGAGAAAGCATTATAAAGAGAAATGGAAAACAGTGCTTTCATTACTATCCAGTAAATCAGATAAGAAGTAGTCAGCGTCTGATTTTAAAAAGTGGTGGTGAGAATGAGGGATGGATTGGAGAAATATTTTGCAGGAAAATTTTATACAACAAAAAAGGATGGTGTTCATTCTTCTGGCATGGTGGACTAATTGGGTAGTAATAATTTTGACCATGTGAATGAATGAGGAGAAGAATGCAGTTTGTAAGTGTTGAGTTAGAGGTGTCCGGGGTGAAGATACTCAGTAATAAGGTGCAATTGGGGCTGAGGTTCAGGCAAGAAGCCCAGGGTGGAGATGCAGACCTAAAAGCACTCAGGGAATATGTGAAGCCATAGAAAGTGCCCAAAGAGTTCTGAATCAGTGAACAGAAGTTGGTAGCAGGTGAGACCCTTGGGACTACTAATCTTTAAAGGATGAGCAGAGGCATAGGAATTTATATAAAAAAGAAGTAGAGCTAGAAGGAGTTATTGGAGAAGTAGGGAGAAAAAGACAAAACAAATTCAAAACCAGACAACTAACGGAGTCAAGGGAGAAAAACGGCAGCAAGAGGTAGAGGATCAACAAGAAAAGTGACTTGGCTCATAAGTGGGGCACTGAAGAACTAATAAAAGTCTAGCGTGGCTAAGAGAACTATGTGGCTTTCTGTGCTATAGAATGGGTGAGACTTAAGTGAGCAGGGAAGTAAATAGGAATTTCCAGCTGGGAAGACAGTTAAGATGTAGAGCCCTAGCCAGGTATCTTATTTGGTTAGGGCATTGTCCCGACAGGCTAAGCTTGCAGGTTCAATCCTCAGTCAGGGCACATTCAAGAATCAACCAACGAATTCATAAATAAGTGGAACAACAGATTAATCTCTCTCTCTCTCCCTAAAATCAACGAATAAAAAATATTTCTAAAAAAAGTCCAGCCATTGTTAACATAAGGAGAACAGTTTGTGTGACATTCATGTAACCTGGCAGCCAAGGAAAGTGGATTGGAATGCATGTGTGTGAACAATGACGACATCACTCTACTAGTCAGTGGGGGGTAGTACACCCTGCTGGGGGAGCACAGGTATTTTGTGGTTGTCACATTCAAAATGACTGAGTGAATAGAGCAATGAATCTGCAGCAAATTTTGCATTAAGCTTGAACATTCCTCTAAGGAAACTATTTGGACGATACAGAGGGCTTTTGAGGATGATGCAGTAAGTGCAGCACAAATAAAACTGTGGCACAAATGCCTCAAAGGTGGTCGAGAATCTGCTGAAACTGATCCACAGTCTGGAAGGCTGCCAACATTAACACCTGAGAATGTCGAATTGTATGGGCTACAATCAGCAAAGATTGGCAACTGACTGAGAGAACTAGAAGCTCACCTGGGGATTCCAAAAACACTGTGTCCGATATTTTGATGCAGGATTTTCGCATGAAATGTGTTGTGGCAAATTTGTTCCTGGCTTCTGCTACCAGAGCAGAAGCAACATTGTGCTGAAGTTGCTAATGACTTGATTCAAACCACTACCCATGAACCAGATTTCCTCAAGAAGGTTATAACCAGAGATGAACTGTGGGTCTATGGCTCTGATCCAGAAACAAAGGCCCCATTGTCCCAATGGAAGTCACCTGGTTCTCCATGCCTGAAGAAGGCGTGGCAAAGTCGCAGCCAGAAAAAGACCATGTTAGCTACATTTTTTTGTTTGGGAAGGTGTTGTGCATCATGAGTATGTTCCTCCAGGCCAAACAATTAATAAGAAGTAACTACCTCAATATTCTTCATCAGTGGAGAGATGCAATAGGATGAAAATGGCCACAGCTGGGAGCAACTAGTGATTGGCAGCTTCATCACAATAACGCACTTGCTCATGTGTCACGTCTTGTGCAGTTTTGTGATTAAACATCCGATCACTCAGGTGGCTCAGCCCCCTACAGCCCAGACTTGGCACCTTGTGACTTCTGGCTTTTCCCTAAACTAAAATCACCTTTGAAAGGGAAGAGATTTCAGAACATCAATGAGATTCAGGAAAATACGGTGAGGCAGCTGATGGTGATTCCAACAGAGGATTTTTCAGAGTGTTTGGAACAGTGGAAGAGATTCTGGGACAACTCTGTGAGGCCCCAAGGTGCCTACTTTGAAGGGGAGTGAGGCATCATTATCCTACGTACCATGTTGTTGTATCTTCTTCAATAAATGTCTCTATTTTTCATAATATGTGGCTGGGTACTTTCTGGACAGACCTCATAGAGTTGGAAGGAAGCAGGTCCCAGAAGAGGGGGAAGAAATAAATTTGGACATAAGAGGTTATGACTATTGAAAATGCATAGGAAAAGAAAAGAAATTACGATATACTAGTATGATGGGAACCATGTTAAAAAGTTGATTGGGTAATGGACAATGTTTCTTTTCTTAATTTTTCCATGTTGTTGTTTTGCAATATTTTTGCAGTTCTTTTATCTTATTTTTTTATTGGGAGATGAATTATTTTTTTATTTTAATTGTTGTTCAAGTACAGTTTTCTGTCTTTTACTCCCATCCCAGTCCACCCCCCCGACAGTGCTCCCCACCTCCCTCCCATTTCCACCCCCCTTAGTTTTTGTCCATGTGTCCTTTATACTTGTTCCTGTTATCCCTTCCCTTTTTCTTTTGAAATTCCCTCCCCTTTCCCCTCTGGTTACTGTCAGCCTGTTTTCTATTTCAATGTCTTTGGTTATATTTTGCTTGCTTGTTTGTTTAGTTGCTTAGGTTCCTGTTAAAGGTGAGATCATATGGTGTTTGTCTTTCACCACCTGGCTTATTTCACTCAGCATAATGCTTTCCAGAACAAACACTTCAAATATTTATATGGAACCATAAATGACCCTGAATAGCAGCTGCAGTTTTGAGAAAGAAGAACAAAGTAGGAGGGATCACAATACTGGATACCAAACTGTATTACAAGGCCACTGTAATCAAAACAGCCTGGTACTGGCATAAAAACAGGCACATAGACTAATGGAACAGAACAGAGAGCCCAGAGATAAACCCAAGTCACTACAGTCAGTTAATATTTGACAAAGGGGGCAACACCATAAAATGGAGTAACAATAGCCTCTTCAACAAATGGTGTTGGGAGAACTGGACAGCTACATGTAAAAAAATGAAACTTGAGCACCAACTTACACCATACACAAAAATAAATTCAAGGTGGATAAAAGAGTTAAATATAAGCCATGACACCATTAAAGTCCTAGAGGAGAACATAGGCAGGAAAATCTCAGATATCTCACACAGCAACATTTTTACTGATATGTCCCCTAGAGCAAGGGACATAAAGGAAAGAATAAACAAATGGGACCTCATCAAACTAAAAAGCTTCTGCACAGCTAAAGAAAACAGCATTAAAATAAAAAGAGAACCAACCATATGGGAAAACACATTTGCCAATGATACCTCAGAGATGAATTATTTTTAAGGGTTAGACTTAGAAAAGAGTAGACCCCTTTTCTAAGATAGTAAGAAAAATGGCAAGAATGTCTACAGCTGCTGATGATTTCAGAGACAGAGAGAAGGGAGTTTGGGAAGTTCATTCCAATGGTCTTTATGAAGCTTTTCCTGCCTTCCTAGGTGGAAGTGATCCCTCTCCTACCTTCCCTTCACCCTATACATTGATCTATTAATTCACCTACATTGTTTGGTTGTCCTTATTTATTCTCATATCTATCTCCCTTTACCATGCTAAAAGCACATTATTGGCCTTTATGTTCCAAAAACTTAGCACAATTCCTGCTTCATAGCAGGCACTCAATAAATTCTTGTTGAAAAGGTGAGCTTTTGTTGGGGGAAGAAGAAATTAGATTACCTTTTAAGAGTGAAAGCGTGAGAATAAAACCATGGTGGATAATGGGAAGGTGGCTGGCCAAGGATTCCTATATGGATTGGTGGTTAAAAACTTGTGATAGAGGGGAGCAGGATGCTTTATCCCATTAGTTTAAGAGCCACATTAGCAGCAATAAGGTAATTGATGCAGGCACACTCCCATAAGAGAAAAAAATAATCAAAGTTGAGGCTTTCAAAGAGATTGGAAGTTGTCAAGTAGGTCCCAAGACTATGTCATATATGCAGACGAATGCAGAACCCTGATGTCCAGGCAACCTACAGCCCTTCCTCAGCCCAAGAGATATTCTTCAGTGTTTCAAAGAATGTAACACTCATTCTGTGACCACTTCCCAGTCACCGGGCACAGGAACAACCAGAATGCCCCCTCTGCCAGTAGAAGGTCACAGTCTAAGATGACAGGTAAACCAAAGGTCAGAAGCAGAAGGCTCTCAAGGATGCCAACTGGCTTGTGTGTATACGGTGATTTTTCACATTCCCTCAGTCAAGTCTCTTGTTTTGTAACAGTTCAGTCATGGATTTTACTGGAGTAGACAAGCATGAAATGAATTTTCCAGAGAAGTTTCCAAAGTGGGGGAAAGTTCATGGCTCAAATGTTCCAGTGGGTAATGAAACAATACTGTGAGCTTCTGTTTTTCTTTATAAAGAGAGTTTTTCAGGTTTTATAATCTGAATCTAAAACTTGAGCTATGTCCCCAACTCTCAGAACTGTGTTATTCTCTAACCCTATTGTTGTAAGTTTATTTTATGTGACTTCCAAATTGCCCAGGTGTGTTATGCTGTTTCCACTCGGCACCAGGATATTGCTTGGAACATGCACCTGCTGGCCACCCTTTGCTCTTGAGACCTCTAGTTTGTAGCTCCTGTCCAGCCCAGGCAACAGCCACTTAAGGGAATGTTTGCTCATTTAGAGCAAACTTAGTAAGGAATGCTTGCCTTACTTAACCAGCAGAAAATCCCTCATTATTAGCCTTTATTAGACTGCTGTTTACTACCAGGAACTCATGTTTTAGTTATCTAAAACCAAATGCTTGGTTTTAAAGATAGAAAACCTCCTAAAACTCACCATCACTTTCAGCTTTGCCCATCCCCTACTCAGCAGTTGTCTTTGATATACAAACATATAAACTAGTGTAAGGCTCCCAGTCTCAGGAAAAATAAAAAAATAGGAATATAACTTTACAAAGCAAATAAAAAAAAACTTCGATTCATCTTAATCCACTGCCCATCCAAACTGATTGTTCTTAACCATGACCTTGAGTAAGTTATTTAATCAATCACTGAGACTCAATGATCTCTAAATTGGAATAATACCCATTGGAAAGGGTTGTTATAAGAATTAATTAAACTATTGCATATAAAGCATGGAGCCCACAACATAATAAACGTCTGCTTCCATTTTCTTCAAATTTTTTCTTGGAATTACTCCTTTGTCTTTATTAAAATTATGCCATCACCAGGGAAAGAAAGACAACAGGGGCTCCAGAAGAGAAGCAGGCAAACATCTTTAACTAGGAGGTGGACATGCACAAGCTCAGAGAAGACACATCTTTAGAAAAGGTTTGAGAGGTTCCCAGAATCTCCTGCTGTGCCGATTGGTGCAGGTCTCCCCCCTTACGAAGCCAGTCTGTGTAGACGGGAGAAGGCAACTTATTTTCAAATGCCCAAATCTCAACAGAAGTTTGCAAGGCATACAGAGAAAGAGGAAGACTGTTGCCCGACCAAATCAAAACAAATCTCTGGAAACTGACCCTAAAGAAAAGAATGGCTATAAGTTACCATATCTCAAGAAGATCTACACACTCACATCCATTGCAATAGCCAGGAAGCGGAAGCAACCCAAATGCCCATTGAGAGATGAATGGATAAACAAAATGTGATATATACATACCATGAAATATTATTTAGCCTTTAAAAAGAAGAAAATCCTGTCACATGCTACAACATGGGTGAAACTTGAAGACATTATGCTAGGTGAAATGTGCCAGTCAAAAAAAAGACAAATATTATATGATTCCACTGATGTGAGGTATTTTAAGTAGTCAAATTCATAGAAACAAAAAGAAGAATGATGGTTGCTGGAGGCCAAGGGTGGGGGAAACGGGGAGCTGCCATTCAACGGGTACAGAGATTCAGTTCTGCAAGAAACTGGAAAAGCTCTGGAGCTCTGCTGTACAGCAATGGGAACATAGTTAACGCTATTGAATTGTATGTATCCTTGGAAAGAGTTAGGATGGTAAATTTTACTTTGTGTGGTTTTTTTTCACTTGTTCTCAAGATCTCTTTAATAATCTTTTTCTTCAAAATAAAAATCCAGGTCCAATCAAGGTTTGCATACATTGAATTTTTGTTACTCTAAATCCAGAACAGTCCCCTTATCATTGTGTTCTTGCTTTTCATGGCAGTGGCTTTTTGAAGAGTCCAGGCCAGTTGCTCTATGGAATGTCCACATTCTGATTCGCTTCCACATTTTTGACAAAAATGTGACCAGAAGTGATGTTATGTAGTTCTTACTACATCAAGTAAGGGGGTACCTGGTGTCAGCTTGGTAATCCTAGGTTTAATCACCCACTTAAGGTGGTGAATGCCAGATCTCCATGCTACAATTACTTGTCCTCTTTGCAAACAGTAATCTGTGATGTGCTACTTTGAGACAGTGTACCCATCTTCCCTGCTAGTGTATCTATTGATGGTCCTTACCTGAACCAAGTTATTACATTAGTGATTTTCTAATTCTGTCACTTCTTTTACACTTATTACCTGGCAGCCTTCTGCAAAGCAGAGCCTACTACCTTCCCTTCTCTTTCTCTCAGTATCTGTGGACTTACAGATTTTTATAAATTTAATGTATATTACCATCTTTTTTTGGTGGTTTTGGCCAGTAGTAGTCTTTTTAAAAAATATATATATTTTATTGATTACGCTATTACAGTTGTCCCATTCCCCCCTTCATTCCCCTCCACCCTGCACACCCTCTCCCACCTACATTCCCCCCTTTAGTTCATGCCCATGTGTCATAAGTTCTTTAGTTTCTACATTTCCCATACTATTCTTGCCTTCCCCGTGTCTATTTTCTACCTACCACCTATGCTACTTATTCTCTGTACCTTTACCCGGTCTCTTCCCCTCTCACTTCCCTGTTGATAACCCTCCATGTGATCTCCATTTCTGTGGTTCTGTTCCTGTTCTAGTTGTTTGCTTCATATGATTTTGTTTTTGTTTTAGGTATGGTTGCTTTTTTTTAAAGATTTTATTTATTTATTTTTAGAGAGAAGAGAACGGAGGGAGAAAGAGAGAGAGAAACATCAATGTGTGGTTGCCTCTCATGTGGCCCCCACTGGGGACCTAGCCCACAACCCAGGCATGTGCCCTGACTGGGAATCAAACTGGCGACTCTTGGGTTTGCAGCCTGCGTTCAATCCACTCAGCTACACCAGCCAGGGCTAGGTGTGGTTGTGAATGAGTGTGAGTTTGCTGTCATTTTACTATACATGTTTTTGATCTCCTTTTTCTTAGATAAGTCCCTTTAACATTTCATATAATAAGGTCTTGGTGATGATGAACTCCTTGAACTTAACCTTATCTGAGAAGTTCTTTATCTGCCTTTCCATTCTAAATGAAAACTTTGCTGGATAGAGCAATCTTGAATGTAGGTGCTTGCCTTTCATGATTTTGAATACTTTCCAGCCCCTTCTTGCCCACAAGGTCTCTTGAGAAATCTGTTGACAGTCTGATGGGAACTCCTTTATAGGTTACTGTCTCCTTATCTCTTGCTGCTTCTAGGATTCTCTCCTTCATTTTAATCTTGGCTAATGTAATTATGATGTGCCTTGTGTGTTCCTCCTTGGGTCCACCTTCTTTGGGACTCTCTGAGCTTCCTGGATTTCCTGGAAGTCTATTTCCTTTGCTGGATTGGGGAACTTCTCCTTTACTATTTTTTCAAATAAGGTTTCCTCTGTTACTCTTCCTCTTCCCCTTCTGGTAGCCCTATAATTCAGATGTTGGAATGGTTAAATAAGTCTCTCCTCATTTTTTTGAATTCTTGTTTCTTCATTCTTTTCTGTTTGGTTGTTTCTTTCTTCCTTCTGGTCCACTCCTTTGACTTGAGTCCCAGTTTTCTTCCCATCAGTATTGGTTCCCTGTGCATTTTCCTTCATTTAACTTAGTGTAGCCTTCATTTTTTCATCTAATTTGTGACCAAATTCAACCAATTCTGTGGGCTTCCTGATCACCAGTGCTTTGAACTGTGCATCTGATAGGTTGGCTATCTCTCCATTGCTTAGTTGTATTTGCTCTGGAGCTTTGG
>PVKM010039311.1:0-13812 GCA_004027735.1 Carollia perspicillata | reverse complement strand
GATCAAGACTTTGCAAGCAGCCACTGGAGTGTCCTCCAATAACACTGAAGTGTGAGAAACACAGGCACACCCAGGGTTACTGAAACGGACATTTCATTTCCCCTTGGGTTTTAATAATACCATAAATTGATTACATTTGCTCTGCTTTCAGTTCTGTCCCAGCGATTTAGCGAACAAATTGTAAGTTTAGGACTTTACATTCACATAAAAGTCAGCTTGTTAAAATCCTGCCATAGAATAGAATTTCTCTTTTAGATGCTTTTTAAAATCCCCATTGTCTAAAGAAAAGGAGCCTAACATGTTTCTCCATCTATTCAGAAGTTCTTTATTTCACCCTGACCGGTGTGGCTGGGTTCAGCATCCTCCCACAAAGCGAAAGGTCGCCAGTTCAATTCCACGTCAGGTCACATGCCTGGCCTATAAATTTAGTCCCTAGCTGGGGCACGAGTGAGAGGCAACCCATCGGTGTTTCTCTCTCACATCAATGTTTCTCTTCCTCTCTTTCTCCCTTCTTTCCTCTCTGTCTGAAAATGAGTAACTACAATCTTTTTTATAAAGTTTTTTATTTCTTGTACTTTTTTTGCACATGTTTGTGTAAAAATAAATTTTAATTTTTTCATTTAATATTTATTCATCCACTGTACTGGGTACTGGGGTCCAAAGATGAGTCACATGCAGTCCTTGCCCTCACTGAGTTTGCAGTCTTGAGGGGAAATAGCTCAGTAAGTAGAGTTATAATTTGCGGTGAGCAGGGTTTCTTTGCGGAAAGCAAGAGATGATGTGGAAACATGGAGGAATGGACCCACCCACGTTGGGGTGAGGGCTGAAGGTGGATGTCATTCATTTGGTAATAAGCAAAGAAATGGACTGTGGCAAATTAAACAAACATCTGTATTGGGAGATTATCATGGCATCAATGGAAGGTATATTAACTTTGCTGTTGTAATACATCACTTCACACTTAGCTTAAAACAAAACATATTTATTGTCTTAGAGTTCTGGAAGTCAGAGTCCATAATGAATCTTGTGGGCCTAAAGTCAACGTGTCATCACAGCCAATTCCTCCCGAAGGCTCTGGGGGAAATCTGTGCCTTTACTCATCCAGCTTCTGGAGGCTGCCAGCATTGTCTGGCCTGTGGCCACGTCTCTGCAGTCTCTGCTGCTGTCAGCACACGGCTTTCTCTCTGACCCCTGCTTTCCTTTCATAAAAACCCATGTGATTACATTGGGCCTGCCCAGATAATCCAGGATAACTCCCCGTCTCGGGATTCTTACCCGAGTCACATCTGTAAAGTCTCTTTTCTAAGGTAGGACGTTCACAAGGACGTCTTTGGGACTGGAGCAGGCAAGAGGTAAGGCTCCAGAAGGGAATGGGTGGACTCAGGTACACACAGTGAGGCCGTGTCCCAGGACCAGGCTGAAGCTCTGCACTGCCCACGGCAGCTCCCACCCTGAGGGATTTCTCAGCTATCCTCACGCCTGTATTGTTTCCACAAGACAAAATCATGAGTTGGAACATCTAGTGGGTGGGGCCTGGCTCAGGTACCCCACGCTGACTGCCACGAAAAGGCGTGCTGCCCCTGGAGCCTGGTAACAGGAGGCAGGGGTTTGCCTTTCACCAGCACTAACACTGGGAAGGCTTGCCTCCCTTGACCTGCCAGGAGCATGTCCAGATGCATGGACACACTCGCACATCTGCACGGCAGGGAGGAACAGATCCTCATTGCCCCAGGGGAAGAGGTGCCTGGGCTGAGGTCTGAAGAAGGCCGTTGGAATAGCTTGGGTGAGTTCTTCTTTTCTTCCTCTTGAGGGAGCTCATTGAAGGACATTTGGGCCTTTTATCAGGCTGCCATTTTCCAAAAGAACTTGACTAATAAAGGGGACCTGAAAATAAACTAAACACACAATGTTTTAAAAGCATACAAACTAAACTAGAGTCACCGTTTAATACCCCATGCTCTAACACATTTCTGTTGAAATTGACAAGATCTTTCTCAAATGGGACTACATCAAACTAAAAGTCTTTTTCACAACAAAGGAAACCATCAACAACATTAAAATACAACCTACTGAATGGGAGAACAGTGATATATCTGATTAAGAGGTTATTTTCCAAAATTTGTAAAAACTCAGCTTGGGACCAAACCCTCCCAAAAAAATCTAATTAAAAAATGGACAAATGATATGAATCGACACTCTCCGGAGAGGACATACAGATAGCCAAGACATGGAAAGATGCTGAACGTTACTAATCACCAGAGAGATGCAAATTAAAACCACAGTGAGATATCGCCTCACACCTGTGAGAATGGCTATTATCAATAAATCAACAAACAAGTGTTGGCTGGGGAGGCTGTGGAGAAAAGGAAACCCTTGTGCACTGTGGGTTGGAATGCAGACTGGTGCAGCAGCTACTGTGGAAGACAGTATAGTGTTTTCTCAAAAAAAATTAAAAATGGAATGGCCTTATGACCCAGCGATTCCACTTCTGGAACTATAGCTGGAGAAACCCCAAACTCTAATTTGAAAGAATATAGGCACCTCTATGATCACTGCAGCATTATTTACAGTAGCCAAGATTTGGAAGCAGCCCAAGTGCCCATCAGTAGGTGAGTGGATAAAGAAGCTGTAGTACATCGAAACAATGGAATATTACTAGTCTGTAAGAAGGAAGGAAATCTTACCTTTTGTGACAGCATGGATGGATCTGGAGAGCATTATGCTAAGTGAAATAAGTCAGAGTAAGGCAAACATCATATAATTTCATTTATATGTAAAATCTATTGAAAAAATATACTAGCAAACAAACTAGCAACAGATTCAAAGGTCGTGAGAACAGATTGACAGCTGCCAGAGGGGTGACAGGTTGGGGGGCTGGGTGAAAAAGGGGAAGGGATTGCCTATTTCAATGGCAAAGATGGAGAACAAAGAAAAAAACCACATAGACCCAGACGACAGCATGGTGAATGCCAGAGGGAAAGGGGTGGGGGAGGAGGAAGAGGGCAAAGGTGGAAAGAGACTTGACTTTGGGTGGTGAGCTTTCAATGCAGCATGCAAATAATGTGTTATAGAGCCGTACACCTGAAGCCTGTGTGGAATTATTAACCAATGGCATCTCAATAAATTCAACGAAAATAGTATAGATGCACATGTGAAAAAAAACCAAAAATCAAAAAAATAAAAAGGCATTAGAGACAATTTTAGCCTTTTAATGTTTGCTTTTGCATATTTTTCAAATTTTCAATGAGTTGTGTTTATAGTCAGATCATTGAAAAAATTAATGGCATTTGCAAACAAATGTGACAGTTGGAGAAAATAAAGGGTAAATATATGTGTGCAGTACAGGTTTTCTTAACTAGGGGTACTCACGGGAACCATCTGGGGCACTTTCCCTGCAGTGCACATTCCCAGAGGTTCTCAGTAGGCAAAATGTCATCAGAATCACCTGGTCGCCCCTCGTTAGGGACCACTGATAGAGTATGTGTTTCCCGTATGAAAAAACCCAAACTCCAGACCTGTCTCCATGCCCGCGCCTTAGCTCTCTTCATTTCTTCATGAAGTGAGATATCTAATGTCTACAATTCTCTTCATTTCTTCACCTCTCTGTTACTTCTTAATAGCATGCGTCTTACCAGAAAGTGCTGTTCCCTCTAAACTACCTGTATGTCTTGGAAGTTTCTCCCTCTTCAATGTGTTGTGCTTGTCATTATCTATAAAGTGCTTTGCGTGCACTTGCTGGCAGAGCTCTTCTGAGTAGCAAGCCGTGGCTGCTTTCCCGCCATATGAATAACATTCGATGCCCCCAACTATCAAAAACTTGCTTTCATAGTCCCTTCTTGGAAGTCAGGGAGCGGTTTGTCCACTGCAGCAAGAATTAAGTCCTAAATTGCCCTCCAGAGCAAGGGTCAAATCTTAAAGCCCTTGCATTGGGGAATTGCAAGACTCAGTTGCCTAACTTCATGAGCAAAACTTGGTACAAAAGCAACATATTCAGACGCCTTTTCTTGGGGGTAGAAGGGAGCTTCCTACTGGAAATGGAATGAGAAGCCAAAGAATATGTTGAACAGTGGGCCAGAACTTGTCTCTGCGGTGAGAGAGAGTGCCTCGAATCTTTACCTCACTCCAACACTTAGAGCACGGATGAGTGAGCCGGAAGAAGGAACAGTCATTTCCTTCTTGAGAGAAATGGTTCATTTTTTTTCCCTCCCCAAATTCCTTTTTTTTCAAACCCATATTGAAATTTTGGTATTAAGGTTTTGTCAGTCAACTATCTCGAGTATTGAGACCTAACAGCATAGCTTAGTTCACTGCCCTATATTTTACTTATTTAAGATCATTGGGGGATTTTAAGCTTTTTATTTTATTTTTCCCCACATTTTTTTATTGTTGTTCAAGTACAGTTGTCTCCATTCCCCCCACACCATCCCTCACCCACCCTAGCCATCCCTTTTAACTGTTGAAATTGTTATCTGAAGATCAGGAAAAAGTAAGAAAACCGATTTGCCAATGAACAGCTGTTTCAAATTATGACTTGATTAATCTAAAAAGCAAAATGTCAACATTAGACCTTAACACTTCAACTTGGAACTTGGTCTTGGGGCTTGACCGAAGTTATAATCTTGATTCCATAGCTTCATCATTCCTAGGAGAAAAGGGTCTGTGAACATGAGTTCAGAGATTTAAGATAGGGTGTTGAGAGCAGAGGGATTGATGAAGTCAGCTGCTTAAATATCTAAAGAGACTCTTTTATTGGACAAAAAAAAATCTGTTTTTTAATTGTAGAGGTTGTGCCTGAGTTAAACAAAAATGGAGATAGAATATTTTCGGTTTTCTCTGTGATAGCTTGGAAAATGTTTAAGTTAATCTTGACCCAGTATTATCCTTGCTCTGGAACATTTCCTCCCTTTCAATTATAAAAACATTGGTAATAACTAAAAATTGTAGCATTTCTGCTGTGAGTCAACAGAGGTAGTTTAGTCTAGTCAGAACCTAGAGGTATTATGTGAGGTTCGGACGCACTGGAAGTTTCAGGAAGAAGATGAAGACAGACCCCGCCCGATTACACGGAGGAATGGGATAGTCTGAGTAATGGAATTCGACACCTGCAGCTGGGCCCTTCCATGCTCCAGGCGACAGAACATCGGGCACACAATGGTGGACAAAAGGGATGGGCTGCCTGCCCCGATGACACAGCGACATTAAAGAAGCCATTCGGGAGCAAGGGGGCATTGAAACTTTTTGTGAGCTCAGTCCAGCCTCCACAGTCTCCCTGTGTGTGTGTAATTTTTTATGGTGCTGCCGAAGCCTTATAGAATGGCACCTGCTCTGGAATGACTGCCTGTGTCCCCCCTCCACTCCAAAATTAATCTGTTGAAGCCCTAGTCCCCACTGGGATGGTTTGGAGGTAGGGGTTTTGGCCAGGAGGGTGAGGCTGTCATGACGGGATTAGTGTCAGGAGAGGGGGCATGGGAGAATTGCTTCCTCTCTCTCTGCTCTCCATCCTGTGAAGATGCCCGAAGAGGGCGCTCCACCAACCAGGGAGCAGGCCCTCACCAGATACCAACCTGCCGGTCCCGTGATCTGGGGCTTCCAGCCCCCGAGACTGTGACAGATAAATGTTTGTTGTTTAAGACATACAGTCCATGGCATTTCTTACAGCAGCCTGACAACCTCCAATAGATCTTTTGGTTGTGTTATGATAATTGAGCTGTGTATTTTCTGGTCTACAAACTAATCCAAGCTACATATCTTTGGTAGGTATAGAGATGTATACCGGATAGAGATGTGTTAATAGATTTCTCACAGTTTGAGAGGCTAGGAATGACAAGATCAAGGTGCCAGCAGGCCCGTGTCTCATGAGGGCCTGCTCCCTGGTCTGTAGACGGCCATCTTCTGTATCTTCTCACGGAGAAGAGCAGAGGAAGGGGAAGCAAGTTCGCTCATGTCTCTTCTCATAAGGACACTACTTGCATCATGCATATATAATATCCAGCATCGGCACTTAATCGTACCCACATCTGAGGGCAGTTTGCTGTGTTTGCGTTCTCTCCCATCAGGCTGAGCATCCATTAATGATGATGCAAGGTTAAGGCACTTCTCAGGCCTCTCTGATTGGTTGATTGTAGACATGCTGGCCTGTAGGGGACCTGTGTCTGGCTCAGCCCAGCGAGGCCTGTGTCCTTGGCAGCACCTGGCCCAACGGGTGAATGCCGCTGCCTCATCTCCCTGTGTGGTTCTCTGTGCTCTTCTAGGTCACCCTCACCTACTGCCCTTCACCCATGGGAATAAGCCTTGGGGAGAAGCGTTGCCCAAGCCCCTTAGTTATTGGTCATACGCTTTTCCTTAGGGGACAGGCTAGGTCTGTGTAAGGGTGCTTAAGGGCGTGGTCACTGGAGTCAGACTGCCTGGGGTCAAACCCCAGCTCCACCATTACACTAGCTGTGTAATGCTTGACCAGTTATTCAGTCTCTCTGTGCATCTATCCCCTCATCTATTAAAAATGGGAATGATGACAACAGACTTCATTTCATAAGATTGCATGATTGAGCAGGTAGACACATCGAACAGTGCATGACACTTGATGTAAGCACCTAATAACACAGGCTGCCCATTATGATTTCACAATTTGTGACACAGAACTAACCATTAACCTTGGCCTGCAGATTTGTAACACTAGAACAGATTCTTTTTAAAATTTAGACTCCTTTGTCTTTGAGTAAGGGGAGCTGACTGTGGCTGGAGAGGAGGAGAGCTTATTTTACTGAACTGGAGAAAATCGGCGGCAGGGGCACAGGACCTGGAGGGCAGTCCCAGGAATGTGGCTCCGGGTACCTAGGGGCCAGTACCAACTCTCCCAGACTGACCAGCTGGTCTGCACAATACCTAGGCCCAGGCTCCCTCCCATTGGCCCTTACAGTCTCGCCCTTGTTGGGATGTGACTGCCTATGAGCAGCGGAGGAAAACAAAAACAGGGGGAAAAGGCAAGGGTCAGTTGGGGGATTATTAGCAATTAAAGAATGGTGCACGGCCTATAAATGGCTCTTATTTGTTCACCCAATCTGAACATCCACCCTGCCTTCTCCGCCCCCACCTACCCACCGTTGCTGAACTCTCAACAAAGGATTGCTTGTATGTTGGGTTTTTAAGGGGAGAAAGTCCTAGATTTGTACATTTGTAAAGAAAAAATTATCTGGCTCGTATCATTGCCTCCCGTTGTCAACGGCAGATCAGCAGCTTCCACAGTTCCCCGACCACAGAAAGCCGAACTTCCCAGCTCCAGCTTTCCGAGTAAGGTGAGACTGACCTCAGAGTTTTGTATTTATCATTGGATTTTGCCAAACAAACCAGTTTAATGAAAAACATGGAACTGAGACTGCCTTCACGGGGCCAAAACCCGAACAGTAACAAGAACAGAAACTTGGCATTTGGGTCTCCATTTGTTTCTGAAATACTTCTCTTGTCTCCCCACTCCCTCCCCCAGCAGTGTTTCAACAGTGGAATAAAGATTTCATTCAAAGGGAACTGATTGGCTCTCCCACAACCCGGGGGGGAAGATGCGTCACTGGGCGTCATTGGGAGGAAGGTGGTATTGCTGGCACCTTTTATGTCAAGAGATCAGCTTTCTCTTTTGGCTGAAAGTGTTTTGTTATTAGAGTTTGTTTAAAACTGGAGTCCTTAGAGTCCCTTTCTGAAAAACACCATCAGCATCTTTCTAAGCGGCAAAGACGTTTCTTTTCTACCTCGGATCTGGCCTTAAAAAACCAGACCGTGTCTGTTGGCTTGTTTTCATCTTCTAGACAATGAAGTTTTCAGAATTTTTGAAGTCTTAGAAATGTAACCTTAAAAATAATGAGAACTTCGATTAAGAGATATGTTTTAAAGATGGAAGCCAAATGTTAACACACCAAGTACAAGTCTTTGTAGACAACAATCTCTGTTCAAGAGTACCTTAGGAATAAGAACTTAATAAAACATTTGGGCGGTTAGTTTGGAGATGGAAGTTAAGGGGGTTGTAGTAAAATTTGGTTCAAACCAGCCAACCTTTATTACCGTTGTATTGTTATAGTCTTGCTTAGCAAATGGTAACTGAACCAGATCAAGGGCAGGGAGGTGGCAGGGAATTGAGAAGATGATGGAGGGAGAGAAAGGAAACAAGTGTGACTTTGGAATTGTACATTTTAGCAGGTGGCGGGATGGTGATGTCCTCAACTGAAAAAGGGGGGATCGATTTTGGGATTGAAGATGGTAATAATATACTGGTCGTGTTGTGTTTATGCGCTTGCCTGGCATCCTCACCCAACCATGAACTCCATGAAGACAGTGAGACTTTTCATGTATTTTAGTATCTACAACACTCGCTACCCAACAAATGTCCGATAAATGGTGAACTAATGAATTAATGGCACCATGTGGAAATGTCCACTGTACAGATGTGACAGTAAATCTGGTGGTCCAGACAAGACCGGGGTCTGAGATCCTGGGACAACCTACACAGATATCGTAAGTGAAGCCCTGTGAACAGATGCTCTGGAGAGCGAGTGTGAGTCAGAAGAAAAAGGTCTTGCAAACCAGTTTGGGGGATTGCTTATGTTTCCCTAGTGTCAGACCCCTGGGCATCCCCAAATCCTCCCGACCACCAGGGCAGAGGCCTCGTTGGCCTTTCACAAGTGCCGGACTGATCTGAAGTTTGAGAATTAGAGGTTCGTGAGAAGTATGTAGTCTCTCCCACTGGATATGTCCATCAGAAGTTATGTTAGTGGAAAAAGCAAATCTCAGAGGGATTTTGCCACACACAGAATGAGCAGGTACAGCGAAAGACATTCACCTAACCATCTACATCTGAAGGCCTAGATCTCCAACAATGCTTTTCATATAATGTTCTCTCAAGGCAGATGTGATGATATTCCAGCAGTGGGATCAGCTTGTCTTCCAAGCTAGTGGGATAAGTCTTCCTTGAAGTAGGGGCATCCAAGAGCGAGTGAAGTCCTAAGCTTAGGTGTCATGTGGTCTAAAAACAAGGTGCAATAGTTTTATAACACTTGGCGTCTTGTAAAATCAGGAGGGCCTCAAATGGCCCACTGCAAGTTCCCCTCCTCACTCTGTTCCCATGGAAAAGGTCCTCTAGCCCAACAAACCTCATTAACATGGGGACAAGGCACAATTCCTGCTTATCCCCAAGTAAAGGCTTATGCTTCCTGCCAGCCCATGGAATTATTCAAACAGGCCAACCACATCTTCTCAACGGAGCCAGGGGCCACTTCACGGTCTGGATACTACAACGCCTGCGTTCCACAGCCCCTGCCTCTTCCCTCTGTTCCCAGGTGCAGCCTCTGTGTGCCTCTGTGTGGCACTGGTGTCCACCCCCAGGCTACGAGTACTTATGACTAATAAAACCCTATCTTACCTGTCCAGTGCCGACTGCCACATGTTTGGTCCTCTCCATAAACCTAGGGTAGAAATGCTTCCTTCACCGATGGAGTAAAGAGGAGGTGACTGAAACAGGACCCTCCGAAGGCATTAGGCTGCCGGATTCACTGGCTCTAATGCCCCATTCATGGAGGCCACTCTCCATATCTTAAGCATTTGTTAGGCCAGTTTACAAACCTGACTGTAGCCTTGAAGCCCTTGCAGTGGCTGTTTCCAGAGTGTGGATGCCTAATAAGGTCTTCTGAGTCCGCACCATGTTCCTGATAGGGAACTCCTAGGCTGTAGACTACATATATGAGATCATTCTGTCTATTCTGGATTATCCTAAATTAAATTACAGATAATATGAATAATTGTTTCCTTTGATGTTGAAATCAATTGGCTTGAGATTCTTTTTTTGTAAGGTCAGGACCTAGTATCTTTCTTCTAGATCTCTGGAAATTTGGTGTGTGGGCTTATCTCTCTCCTAGTCAATTTCAAGGGATAAAACAAGAACAAGCGAGACTCCTTTGAAGTTTGGCAGCAAAATGAAAGAGAATGAATGAAAACTTGAAGGGGATGGAAAACTTCAGAATTTTAAAAAATGGATAAATGTACGTGTATTTGTGGGCAGAAGAGAAGGAGCTGGTGAAGATAGAAAGTAAAGATGGCAGACATAAATAAACGATGGGTCAAGAATTTAAGAACAGGGGCCTCCTTTTCGTCACCCGTCTGATGGAGTGTTATGGGCTGAACTGTGTGCCCCTCAGAATTCATATGTTGAATTCCTAGCCCCCAGTACCTCAGAATATGGGGCTCAGAAGCCCCCCATGGGAGCGTTCATTCTGGTGGGGAAAACAGACAATAAATAATGATGTAAGTCTATAATAAGCTAGATAAGATGGTAAAATCTATACTAGAAGTGCCAAGGTTAAAAGTGAAGCAGGGAAGGGGTAACTAAAATTTCAGAAGGTGTTGAAATTTTAGATAGGGCGACAGGGAAATCCTCACTGGGAAGGCGGCTTTGAGTTACGAGCCAAGGACATGAGGGAGCCAGCATGTTAGCAGAGGAAAGAGCAAGTGCAAAGACCCTGGGGCAGCAACGAGCTGGATGTACATGAGGCACGGCAAGGACACCAGTGAGCACGGACGGGGGAGAACAAGGGTAAAAGGAGCAGGAGATGGGACACAAGAGGTGGCAGGGGCAGATCGTGTGGGGCCCCATAGTGATTATAGGATGACCCCCAAAATATATGTCTGTGCCCTAACCCATGGAATCTGTGACTATTCCCTTATAGTACAAAAGAGTGTTTTGGGTATTTTCCCCATACTTTGTATGGCAAAAATATGACTAAGGATCTGGAGAAGAGGAGCTGATTTTAGATTATCCAGATGGGCCCTAAATGCAATCACACGTATCCTTGTAAGACAGGGAAGAAGGTGACGGGAAGATGGAGCAGAGAGAGAGAGAGAGAGAAGCCACAGGCAAGGAACCAAGCGCCAGACATGGGAAGAGGCAAAGAACGCACTTTCCCCTAGAGCTCCCGGAGAGAGGCCACCCCTTGGATTTTAGACTAGGTCTCCAGAACTGCGAGGGAATGAATTTCTGTTGTTTTAAGTCACAGAGGTTGTGGTAATCTGTTACAGAAGCCCCAGGAAAGTGATACAGGCCCTGGAGGTCACATTGAGGAATTCGACGTACCTTCCCAGTGATGTGGGGAAATGTTGGAGGACTTTTAGAGTGTGGAACAACATGATCTGATTTTTGTTTGAACAGTTGCTTTGGGGCCCTGGCCAGCGTGGCTCAGTTGGCAGGAGTGTGGTCCTATAACCAAAAGGTTTGAGGTTTGATTCCTGGTCAGGGCACATGCCTAGGTTGGGGGTTTGATCCCTGGTCCACCTGTAATCCCCAGTACAGGTGCTTGTGATCCCTGGTACAACTGCATACAGAAGGCAACCAATTGAAGACTATCTCTCACATCAATGTTTCTCTCTCTTCCTCTCTCTCTCTCTCTCTGAAAGCAATGAAAAAGTGTCCTTGGGTAAGGGTTAAAAAAATTTTTTTAAATCCCTCTGGGGACTACATGTGGTGTTGGGTACAGGGGCAGAAGCAAGGGGACTAGTTAGGAGACAATGGTTGGAGTCCAAGTGAACAGTGATGGTGGCTAGGACTGGGGTAGCAGAGCGAAGGTGGAGAGAAGGGGCCAGACTCTGGATATATTCCGAAGGTAAAGCCAGCAGGAGCTCAGCGCTGTGGTGTGAGAGGTCGGAGAAGTCAAGCATGACTCCAAGATTTTTGACGTCAGCCACTGGAAAATCAGAGTTGCCATTCCTGAGACAGGGCAGATGGCAGTTGGAGCTGGTTCGGGGGGTCAAGGCGAAGGGCCAGGGAAGCGCCCGTTCTGGGCTGTGTTATCTGTGAGATGCCTTTCAGACATTTAATAGATGCAGAGCAGCAGCTGACAGACGGGCAGCAGCGTCCCTGCGAGGGGTTCAGACCCACCATGGAAGCTGAGGGGTCCACAGCACACAGGCTGCATTTAACGCTGAGGAAACTTAGCTCTTAAACAGAGAAGGCAAGTGTTTGTTTTATTTTGTGTTGTCTTCTTTTACTTGATAGGACCACCACCCAGCAAAACCTTTTATTTAGTCAAAGCAGCACAAACAACTGCCTCTAGACGAGTCCACTTCGCTGGTGTGTCCACAACTGACTCGGCGCATGGACCTCAACCACCAGGAATATGGCATCATCCCGCAATGGTATTGGCTTCAGAGTTAGGAAAATGCAAAATACTTTAAAATCAATAATTTTAGAAAATCAGTCCAAGCTTTACTCCTCTTGCAACATAGCCCCCCGTCTCCAAACAGTCCTCCCTGAACACGGTTTGGAGGACAGCTCTGTCTCACTCCAAACAGTGCACTCCCTTTTCCTCTAGGTAAAGGAAGTCTTTCCCCGAGACCTGAAGCATGGAGTGTTCACAAATCCCTTGTTTTTTGTTTGTTTTTTTTTTAAACAATGAATTTGTGAGGGCTTTATGTTAAGGTAAAAGAGCTGCAAGAGCAAGTTAGCTTTTGTGAGAAACACACAAAACAATAACTGGCTTTGGCTTCATAATAACTGCTTTATATAGCCCCTGGTCTTCGGAATTGGTTTCAATAACTGCCATGGTCATTATCATAATAACTTTCATACCATTCCTCTTTACAGGGAGCCTGCCAACATCACTGACTGAGAGAAAAATAAATTTAAAAATCAGGGAAAGTCAAATTGCTTACTTAGAACACCATCTTCTAATTTCTCTATTTTAATTTACTTCATTAATTACAGGACTTTATATAAGTCAAATATCCATTTGTTTAAATGTAGCTAGGGTCTCAGGGGAGGCCACGAGGTGGAAGAAAGAATATAGGCATAGGTGTGCATACCGGGTTCCGAGTCCAAGGCTGCCCCTCACTGGCTCTGTGACCTTGGGCAACTTGCATCAGGATCTGACACTGAGTCTCTTCCACTCTTAAATGGGGGCCATTGCGACTATTCGTAAAGCTGTGAGGATGAAATCCAGCCTTGTCCCTAAGGCGCACAGCAGAGACCTGTCACTGGGTAGACACTCAGTACAGGTGAGTTGCTTTGCTGCACATACCACTAATTTGCATCATAAATCAGGTAGCAGTTCAAATTTTGCCCTAGGCCGGCCATGACCTGGAGGTTAAAGAATGAGTAAGACACAGTTCTGGCTCTGGAGACTCACAGTCCTTTAGAGAATTCATTCATTCATTCATTCATTCATTCATTCATTCATTCATTCATTCAATAAGTATTTATTAAGTGCTTATTATGTGCCAGACACTGTTCTGAGAACACACAAAATCTTTGTGCTCAAAGAGCTTACCTTTTACTGTAGATGACAATAATCATACAAAGAAGTGGACATTTTCAGGCAGGTGGGGATCCATGCAATAAAGAGAATAGGAGCTAGAGAATGGCAGTAGGGTTGCTACTTTGATAGGATGTTTGAGGGCAGCCTTTCTGAGGAGGTGACCCTTTGAAGAAACCTGAAGAAAGAGAGGGAGTGAGCCATTGGTTCTGGGGAAGAGAGTTCCCAGAAAGTACAAAGCTCTGTGTCGGGAATGTGCTTGTCTGAGCAAAGGATGGGAGGCCAGTGTGGCTGGAGTGGAAAAAAATAAGGGGACAGTAAAGGAGGTAAGAGCAGGGACAAAAATGGGGATCGAATGGCAGGGGACAGACAGACATGCAACTCTCTGCGGCGCCCATGCTTAGTTGGTGGCACAACGTGGTGCTTTGGAATGCCACAGAGGGCTTTGTTAATTCTGCTTGTGAGGGACGGCATGAGGGTAGGAGCAAGGAAAACCTCGAAGAGCTGAAGATGGAGCTAAGCCATTCAATAC